>PVKA01001234.1:0-68736 GCA_004027165.1 Ctenomys sociabilis
CACCCATAATCCCAGTGCCAGAGAGGCTGAAAACAGGAGGATCACTATGAGTCCAAGCTGCAGAGTGAGACCCTGTACCAAATACATAAATAGGGGAAAAAAATCAGACTAAGCATGGTCTATAGGGTCCCTTTTGTTTTGTCAATATTAACGAAGAACCAGTAATTATTAGCACTTTGCTGTCAACTCTTGTGGTTGAAACCTTTTTGTAGGGATTTCTTCCTATGTCTAGATAGTTCTAGGAGACCCCAGCTCTCTTATAAGACCTTTGCTAGACTCAAATTTATTCTAGGCTAGTATCAAGCATATAATCTGGTTATTGCTATCAATTTGTGTATAAGTGTCCCCCAAAATGCAGTCATGAGGTGGCTTCTGGAGTTTGTGGTTGTGGGTGCTGCACCTGCCCTGGACTGGTAATCTGCATTATAATGTAAGGAGGGGAGAGAGGCTAGCCAGCTGCCTGAGCTGCTGCCACTCCCTTTTCTCTTTGTTCTTTGCCTCTGCCTGAAAGGCTGCTCTCTGTGATTTGCTGCTCTGACTTGGAGCCAGCTGAGTATGGACTGAAGCCTCCAGTAACTGTGAGCTAAGTAATTTTGAATGTCAGGTATTTGTCCCAGTAATGAGAGAAGAGTCCTGAGACAGTATCTTTCTTTTTTCTTTTCTTTTTGAGACAGAGCCATGCTACATAGTGCAGGCTTGGCTTGGAGCTCATTGCAGGCCTCCTCCGTAACTTCCCATGTGCTGGGATTGCAAGCATGTGCCATCATGCCAGGCCTGTGTTTTTCTTTTGTATCTGAGATGGTGGGCAGTGGGGCTACTGAATTGTAACTCTTGCCTTCATATTTGGGGCATTGAGAAGTAGTATTTCCTGTTTTCCAAGAAAAGCATGATAACATCACAGAGAGAATGCAATTATTCTTATGATATTGAAGAAACTATAAAGATGAAATGATATTTCAGGTCTTCTTCTCTAACTCTCTGTAAGAGAACCTAAATGAATTATCTCACAGAAATGGAAGGAATTGAACATTAGGTCCTTTACAGAAAAGTATTTGAAAGTATTTGTCTCCAGATGAAGGGCACTTTTTCTTATATCAAAGGGTAAGATGGAGACTTTGTGAGGCTGGATGATCTGAGGATCTTGTGGCTATTGCTCCGCACATATTCCTGCTCACATATCAGAAATAGACCAGCTTTGGAGCTAATGGTGCTCACTTTTCTGCCCTTCTCCTCTGGTCCCATCCCTACGCAAGTCTCTTCCAGAATCCTGGAAGTGTGATTGCATGCTTATGTGTTTTTGTAGATTTCATGCAATACTCTATACTTTATAAAAGTATATCCCCCAAATTCCACCCAGTTTGGTCTATTCAGTTCTTGCCTTATTTGTTTCGATATTGAAACAATGGTTGAAAGACCCCACTGCTGTAGCATAAGTGGACACAGATACAGGTAGAGTGGGAAGAGACTCAAGTGGACAGGTCAGAGAGGAGAAATGTGTTCACTGTTCACAGGAGAGTCTCCCTGCAGCTGGCTGTGCTAATGATGAGGCGGATGGGCCTCTAGAGGGTGGCAGATTTGGAAGGTGGCCACCATTATCTCTGCAGTTTGTCTGTCTCTCCTGGTTATGCAGGATATTCTAGTAGGAAAAGTACTGCTGTGGCTCTTTGGGGCAGGCTTGATGACTAACGTCTTTAAGTCAGATTTCCTCAGAACAATAGAAGCTAAGGTTGAATATCAGAACCAGACATAAATATATTTGGCCATGGATTACAGTAAACTTTACTGGTGCTAAAGATAATCAAACCATTTCGTTTTCCATGCATTTTATGGTCTGAAGAAAATGATATCACTCCTTGGAAGAGAAGAAAGTGATTTGCTTTATTTGCTATTCCATTGAGAGAGAAAAACCTCTGAAACTCAAGGCAACTGATGACCGTCTTTTCTCTCCATATTGTCTGTTAAACCCTGCCCAGGTACCCTCCAACTTACCCTAGCCTTAGAGTGGGAAGGCTGTATGCTGTTCTCTTTGCTGAAAGCAAACTGTTGAGCAGATGTTGATTAATGGGGCCTGTCTGCTGTGTTTGGCACACACGTCAGTTGAAGTTTAGTGAGGCTCTGATAGTTTCTACATGCAAGGCCTGGGTCTGCCCCAAGGTGACAACAAGAGCTGCAACCTAACACTCCCATTGTCTTCTTTTTTTTTTTCCCATTGTCTTCTTGAGCCTCTGTTCTGCAGCATTGAGTTACACTGCACTGCCAGAGGGCTATGATCTCCGGAGAATGTTTGGCCTGTGTTAGACCTTAATTGTTTTTTTGATATAAAAGTGTATATACAGAGTAGGAGGGCAATTCTGAAGGACTTAATAAAAATTGAAACATTTGGATAATGGGCTTTGAATTATTGCAGCAGCAGCTTTATCCAACTGCTTGCTTGGGTATTGGAAAAACCATGTGATGATAAATGCTTCTCTAAAAGAGATGATCTGTGGTTTATTAACAGAGAGTCTCTTAAGCTAGGGACTTACTAGCTGGGAGGACTGAGTTATTTTATCCCTTTAAGCCTCAGTTTCCTTGTTAACAAAATAAAAACACAGGATATACTTTCAACAGGACTATTGAGAGTGAAATGGTATTAAAAGTGTTAGTGAATGGGAAAAATACCTAGCAGAGAATATGGTACATTTAATGTACCAGAGTCAATCACACTCATATACATTGATGTATAGTATATAATATAATATTATACAATATACAATATATATATATATATATATATATATATATATATATATATATATATACATACATTCATTCATTCATTCAGGGTATAATTTTGTATCCAGGATGCTTGACACCAAAACTTTGCTCAGTTATCTCAAAATAAATTGGATGTGTTGATCTGAAATGGAATTTTTCTCTAGTATTATTTTGATATCCTTGAACTCTATTTTCCTTCTCAAAAAATGTTTGATTTTCCTTATTCTACCTCAAGCAGGTCTGTCACTCTGGGCCCTGTGTGGCACAGACTTGCTATTTCTTTTTAGGTACTACCTGATCTCCCTGATAGGGGGTAGTCTATACAGAAGTACTAAAGGTGTGCCTTTGTATTATTCTCATCTCTTTTTCCAGAAAATATAACCTTAACCAAAAAAGCCAAGTGCATGTGATGATTTCCATTGCTAGTTGTAACAAATTTTAGCTTATCGAGAAGGTGAAGGCTTTATAGATAATTCAGATAGTGTCATCCTATCTGAGAGGGTTCAATGCATTGCAGCTGGCCTTTCTGCCTCTGAATTTCCTACTTTAACTTTGAGGAGGTCACCAGTTTTACAGCTTAATTGAAAGGGGAGAAATGTAAACTGCTTTGAGATATTTGCAGTGTTGGCTTTAATGATTTAGGCAGGTTAAAGTTTAGTAGACATATGTGAAGTACTTCTTAATGATGTCACCGTACATGGGATGGTGATTTAAACTCTTTGCAGGACAGATCTCATCCTGTTTGACCCCTTCTGTAATCCAGTGTGGTCGTGAGGGCAGCTATTATGCCCATTTTTATAGATAAGGAAATGAGATCTAGAAGTCGTTAAGTGGCTCTACTGAGATCATGAGACAGAACAGCAACAGGAGTCAAGCTCTCTGGCTTCCAGCAAACCATAATGGCAAGGAGACATGAAAGATCAAGAAAGGATCTGTGTTACCTTCTGTGCTATGTTCTTGGTGCGTGTAAATGAAGGGCTGGTGGAGATCATCCTGCATTCTGAAACATAAAAACAGCTTGTATTTCTGTCTTACCCAACATTCAGTTAGGAGCTCACCCCTGTCAGCTCTTTCGACCTCTCCTTGCGATGCCTTTGAGGTGTGGATTTTCAACCCTGATGCACAGTTACTTACTGTTACTGTCACACTTCCTACCTGCAGTGAATTTATCCCTTGGGTTTTCCCAGTTCTGAAACAGAGCCCCTTCAGTCACATAAGGCACATGGGACTAAGCAACCGTCTCCAAAGCTTTGGAGTAGGAGGGCAGGAATTACTTCAGGTTGTATCATAACAGAGCAAACATGAGAAAATGAAGCAGCTTTCCCAATTCTTCTCAAGAGTTATGAGCTGTGAGCAGCTGCCTTACCACAGAATGTTTCTCGGTGTTACATTTGCCTGCTCATTGAGTACTTCAGGGTGCTGCCAGTGTGGCTTAGTGGTGGGGTGCTTTCCCAGGATACACAAGGCCCTGTTACACATTATAAAATCTTTTGTCACTTTATAAAAGATACATTAATAAAACAACTACTCATTCGTATGTCTTTAAGGAAAGGCAGCATTTCCCACAGAATGAAACTCAAATGTCAAATATAAAAATTTTGTTCCCCCTTCCCCTGGTTTGCTATGGATGTCCTAACACTTGTAGCTGAAACAGCTACCCTGTGGGTTAGGTATTACTATCATATCAATGTACATTTCATAAACCTGAGGCTCAAAGAGATTAGCTCACCCTCTATGATCACATAGAAATCTCTCCTCATATCCACAGCACAGAGGTCATCAAATGTTTTCTTGAAGGGCCAGAAGGTGTCTATTGCATATAGTCAACTTTGCCATTTGTAGCACTAAAGCAGGTGTAAAATTTATATCCAAGAAGGTCATGGCTGAGTTTAATGGATTTTATTTACAAAAACAGGTGATGAGCTGAAAAGTAGCCTAAAGGCTAGGGCAGTGGTGGCAAATCTATGCAGTCTGTGCCACAGCTGGTAGTTCATATCACCGAAAGCTCTTAAAGGTTTGCCATCACTGGGGTAGAGTTTGTTGGTCTTTAACTTTACCATACTGCTGCCCTTAAAAAAAAAATCTAGATTTTTATTTAATGTCCTTAATTTTAAACCTAAAATAAATTGAGAGTAGAATCTGAAGGAGAACCCCTATGGCCTTATCACTTAAGCTTCTTTTCTTTTCTGACTGAAAGTAATTTGTAGCTTTCCACAGAGCAGGCTAATCTGCAATGATTGGTTAAGTGTCCATAGGGCGTCAGTCATGATGCTCCTCGCGAACTTGATGGGAGGCGTGCTGAGATGTTACGGTCTTATGCCAAGGGCGCATTGCTGGAATGGTGTGGCTATTTTTGTAGTTTTTTTTTTTTTTTTCTTATTCTTTTAAGTGAAAGGGGCAGTGAGAGTCCATGGCCCACATTTTTCAGAGTCTTGTTTTCTCTCCAAGTCCGTAGGAGACCTTAGTGATCATAATTTATTGCTGTTTTTTACTTCTTGGGACAGTAATTGACAAATAAATGTTAACAGGTTAAATTTGTATATTTTTTCATGGCTGCTCAGTGTACTGTGTGGAAAGAGACCAATATCCTTCTTTGCCTGAGTCTACTTCCTCATAATCTACTGTTTGTACAGTTGTCTCATCTTTGATCTTTACTTCTCAAAATTAATGTTGAAGGACCTGAGAGATAGCTCAGTGGCTTAAGTGCCTGACTGGCAAGCTCAAGGTTCTGAGTTCAATCTCTGGTACTGCAAAACCAACCAACCAACCAACAAACAATCCAAAAAGATTAATGTTGAAGACAAAGATATGTCCTGTCTTCCAAGATAATTTAAAGAAATCATAAGAACTACTTTTCAGGTTTTGGTGTTATATTGTTGGCAAGAAAGTAGCTAATAAGCTACAGCTTCCTTATTCCCAAACAGTCCATCATTATTTGCTAAATTTTGGTTCAGAATTCTGTTTTACTGATAGCTTATTATGTAGATCCCTGAAAATAGGGGTTTATAATGAAGGTGTTAAAACTACCTTGATCTGTTGATAAATATTTTCATTCTAGCACTTATCTAAGTTCCAAGAGGCCCTTGGAAAAATATCCTTGAACTTTTTATTCATTCTGCAAATCACTAATTGCATTCCTTCTCAAACAAGTAAAGCCTTCAGCCCAGGGAGGTGCCTTTTTCTGAGCTTTGTATAGGTCCCACCTAACAGGGCCTTTTCATGGGCTGGGGAGCACTCTTAAATACTTCAGCAATATCTACAAGAGTGTTGAGTGGGGGAGGTCCCCCATCTGTACATGCCTATAAGAATTTCTCGTTTGCTTTCCTGAATGAACTAATATCTTCATAAGAGTGAAGACATTCCACAATATCTTCTGCAGACTTAAGATTTCTATTGAGCAACTTTTTGAAATTTGATGTGCGCATGTATTGCGGGCCTACTATATAGTCCTGTTACACATTTAGGTAAGAAAGAGGTGGAATCTCTGTCCTCATGGAACTTTGGCTCAGTGGACAATAACATTCAATAGACTAAAATAAATCTAAGATTATGAAGTCAATAGTGCAACTGAATTTGAGGATAGTGGTATGAATCAGTCCAAGTGCTAAGAGCACATGGGCTGAGGCTACCTTGTCAGAGATAGCAAGGTTTCCCTTAGGCTGAGGCATATCAAGGGAAAGGAAAAAGGTGTTTGCCAAGGCAGAGAGGGTGTTAATGAGGGTGGGGAGAGCTAGACATTCAATGTGACTGGATTAAAGGAGCAGAACAGAGGTGTCTGGGGAGTGAGATTGGACAGGCACAGATTTCACACTTGACCCTAGCACTTGCCTGTTCTTTGCTTATGAAGCTGAGAGAAAGAAGTCTCATCAGTCCTCTTCCTGGCTTCTTCCCTATCTGCTGCAGATCCCCCTTCAAACTGAAGAGTGTCTCACATTTAGGAAGTGATGAGGAAATAGCCCCTGAAGCCGTAGGCTTTGCCTCTTCCTTTATACCTATAAGCACTTTTCATTATTCAATCACTTTTAAAATGTTGTGATGCACAAACAGTAAAAATGCAACCTTTTGACATATAGTATATGCATTTTAAAATTGTATACCACCAGTGACCACCATAACAATCCAGATACATAATTTTATTTTCTTGAAAATATACACTCATGCTATTTTGTGGTCAGCTAAGTTTCTTTAGGTGGTCTATTGCTTTGTCCCCATATTTTTGCCTTTTGTAGAATGCCCTATGAAAGAAACTATACACATATAACATTTTTTGGGATTGGTTTTCTTCACTTGAAATAATACATCTGAGTTTCATTTGTGTCATACTAGCAGATCATTGCTTTTTATCACTGAATTTTATTCCATTACATGCATGAACTACAGTTGTTCATCCCTTGATCTGTTAAAGCTGTCCATAATATTTAAAAGAGATCAAGAACTCAACAAAATGACCCTGCCCCCAAATAAATACCCAGTCAAAAACAGACAACTGAGATGAATACACTCCTTTCAACAAAACAAGGACAAGTGGCCGATGGATACATGTAAAAGTATTGAGTATCTTTGGCCAGTAGAGAATGCAAATCAAAATAATTCTGAGTTCCATCTTATTCCAGAAAGACTGGCTATCATTAACAATTCAAAAAACAACAAGTTCTGATGAGATTGTGGGGAAAAAGAACTTTTTTTCTAAAATGTTGGTAGGAATGTGATCAGAGTCAATCACTATGGAAATCACTGTGGAGATTCTTAGAAAAGTAAAAACAGAGATTACATTTGACCCAGCTGTGCATCTTCTATGCATTACCCTGAAAGAGTTAAAGACATCATATAATACATGTACACCTATATTTATGGCAGTACAACTCATCATAGCTAAATCTTGGAAGTAGCGGTTATGCTGTTCCACAGATGAACGATAAAGAAAATGTGACATACATGCACAATAAAATTTTATGCAATCATAAGGACAAATATGGGTAATTTGTAGGAAAAAGGATATGCCTTGAAATCTTAAAGCTATATGAAATAAGTCATATGAAGAAGGTTGAATGTCATGTGGTTTCCTCTTATATAAGAAATCCAAAGTGTACATAACTTGGATTTCTTATATAAAATACAAGACAGATGATAGAAAACAGATAAATGATGTCTGCATGGGAAGGGGTCCTGAGGATGGGGTTGGATAAGAGGGAGGAGAGTGGCTAAGGAAGTAAAAAGCATCAAGATGTGATGTGTGCATTATAAACATACATGGTTTTAATGAAAGTAGCGGAGTGGTACAGTCACTGTCACACTGTGTAGCTATTCACGGTAATCTTGCCTGAACTCCTGAGGGAGCTTTCTGCCTGTCATTAATGCTTTTACTGTGTCCCTCCCATACATTCACCTATGACAGCCAGCCTGTTTTCAGACACAAGTTGAATCCTGCTATCCCCTTGCTCAGAATGTTAAAGGCTTCCTCTGCCCTCAGGAATAAGATCCTTAGCTTTCTTTCAATAAATGGAATCTGGTATAATCTGGGTCAGGTCAATGTTCTTGACATCCTTTAACTTCTGCTAGCTCTCACTTTTTCCACTAGCCATTCGAAATTACTTCCTGGTCCCCAAACAGACCATTCCCATTGTGCCTAGGATCCTTAACATACTTTCCTGCCTCAACACAAAACACTGTTTTCTTCTGCCACCTCTCCTAGCTGGCCAATTCCTGTGTGTCCCTCAGGTCTCAGCATAGTTGTCACAGGTTATCTTTCTTGATCCCATATGAATGACATGAGGACTCCTTCCACAGTGTCACAATAATGTTTATCTGTAACATGACATCATGTCACATTGCCTTGTTATTTTTTCTCCATCTAGACCATGAAACTTCTTGAAAGCAGAGGATATTCATAGTGATTGTCACTACCTAGCAATGTCCTGAACCCCACTATCTTTTGAATAAATATAAATAATTGATGCCAAAGCTATGGCACACATGCCAAAGCAGATTATTTGTATTATTGAAAGCTCTAAAATGTTCTCCATCACTACTATAAACAATTACCCTGACTCTTTCCTGCAAGTATAGTCTCAGTAAAGATCACAGAGTCATGAAATAGTACAGGGAAATTCTTCAAAAATGTCTTCCCTATGTCCAGGAAAGCATTATCACTATTCCAGTTATATAGATTAGGATAGCTTGGGTTGTTTCAGTGAGTCACTTTATATCTGCTATTTGGAGGAATTTCACCTTCAGGACCTAAGACCTGATGCCAGAGTGCAGTAAGCTTCCCAGTTTTGAGCATCACAAAAAAATCTCACTGCTGAAGATACTTCCCCCCCTCCCATTTTCAAGATTGACTCAAACCTTGTTGACCTCCTCGAAATGAATCCCAGCCTCTCCCAGCCTCTGTTGTTTTTGAGCCCCCAATTTCCAGTGGTGCCTCAGCCCTTTGCGTAGTGTTCCTCCCACTGTGTTCTTTATGCCACCCATCTCTGCTCTGGGGTCATGTCCTCTGGGAAGTCTCCTGAAGAGCCATTCCCCTTACCTTCCCATCCCCATGCCAAATCAGGCACCACCACTGTCTATTCCTTGACCTGGCTTCCTTTGTTTAAATTATAGTACTTTGCACTAATGCTAATCGCTGTCTGAAGGTCCTCTATTTGATGTGCAATTTGTTCACTAGTTCATTGAATGTATCCATCAATTTCTTATAAGTTCTGTGGGGGTAGAGATTCCCATGGCTTCTTTGCCGGGTCTTCAAAGGTACTTTGCATACAGTAAGACAAACATTAGCGCAATACTGATTAAAAAATATACCCACATCCGGCACTTATGGCATGCTAAGATGGAGACTTGGCATGGAGGTGTGTGCCTATAATACCAGAGCTTGGGAGGCTGAAAACAGGAGGACCACTATTATAAGTTTGATCTATGTAGTGAGACCTTGTAGCCAATATATATATGTATAATATATCAACAGGCATATTTTGAGAAAAAGTGCTCAGTTTTTTATTTTTGAAGAATTTCCCTGCATTGTTTCATAACTCTGTGATCTTTACTGAGACTACACTTGCAGGAAAGAGTCAGGGGAATTGTTTATAGTAGTGATGGAGAACAGTTTAGAGCTTTCAATAATATGAATAGTCTGCTTTGGCATGTGTGCCATAGCTTTGGCATCACCGATTTACAGTATGTATCAGAGTAGTTTGGAATAATGCTTATAGGAGAGCCTTTACTGTGGCCAGTCCATATTATTAATATATTTTTTAAATATCTGATATGTAGATCTGTGATTTAAGCCTTGGGGCTGCACAGAAGAGCTGAAGTGAAGAAATGCTTTCACTTTCTTCCTTGGAAAGTTTAATGTCCTTCATTCTTTCCAGCAATAGCCGTCCATGTGTATTTTAGATGTCTGATTACGGCACAGCCAGAATTTACAAAGCAAAATTATGACACAGGCCCTACATCCACTTGGTCAATGACATGACTTTAAAAAGGAGGTACTACCTTTCAACTCTGACAGCTATAAAGTCAAGTCCTAGCTTTCCAGCTTGCAGCCTGTGACCCTTATCTGTGAAAATAGGGATCAGAGTCACTAAGACAGAGGCTCCTTATGCAAATTCAGTATATAGACACAGTGCTTAGTCCTGGGAGCCTCACTTTAAGCTTACTTTCCTCTTGTCCCTCTGCCTCTATAAGAGATTAAGATAGAGGTAGGTGAAACACTGAAGGATAGTCAGACAAAGGTAGGTACGGAAAACAGACTTGGCTTGCTCACCTGAATATTCTTATATGTACTTTTCCTTTTCTCTTCCATCCTCTGTTTTTCTCTTTTCTTGCTTGCTGTTTTTATTAATTTGCTTTAAACAAAACTGCGAAAGCAGCATACCCAGGGGACTAAACAGGGATGCACCCTGTGAACTGCATGATTATTATGTTACACTCTGGGAATTTCACTGCATCTAGGGCTCAGTGGTGTAGAAACTGCTTTTTTTATGGGTACAATTGTACATCTGCAACTGATTGAGTCTGCAGATGGGCTCTTATAGAAACATTTAGCCACTTGCCCCTTAGTTTGAGGGTGCAGGTGGCCCCTATTGCTAGCAATTACTGAACCATGAAAACGAAGAAACCAAGGGAGAGCCTGTGGAAATTGAAGCACAAGAGCAAGTTGCTTTAATTTTTAAGTGTCACAATTATCTTTCCTTTTAACAAAGTACCATACTTGAATGCTTGTAAGATGGCTTGGAACAGACCTATCCCAGCCTCATGTATTGTTCCCAATCTGTAACACCCGAGATTCTTCCCATTTCTCCCCTTAATTTTATTCTGAGGATTTGTGCTATGTGCCCTTAGTTTTGCATTAGGTTTGTTTCATAGTTAGCTTATGCTCCAAATTAATTATTGTTTATCTGTTATGAACTCTGACTTATTTTGCTCTGAAAGGAAGCCTTTAAGCCATGTAGTAGCCTTTTGCATTTTAATGTGCATTTGCAGAGAATTTTGTGGTGACCTGAAATGTGGCGCCTTTGGGTACATCTGGATTTGGGTCACTTACCACCGGTGGCATGTCCTCTGAGTAAGGACACAGCCAGTGGTATTAGGGATCTGAGGAGTTTGTTAATGAACCATAGGTTTACAGTCAGCCTCAGACATATATCCATAAGATTCAGAAATTATACTTGGGGAAGCTGCATTGGCTAATAAAAGAACAAACACATTTTGGATCTTAATAGGAAACAAAAATGCATAAACAAAAGGAGACTGCTTCTTTAAATATCCAATTTCAGAACAAGACTAGTCTCTCAAGAAAGTTTAAGGAACCCTGAATTTAATTGAGAAAACAAGCTGGGGTTCTGTTTTTTTCAGTCAGGCTAGCAGAGGAGATTTAATTTTTGACACTTTGCAGAAGACAGACTCCTTTCCATTAACCAAGTGGATGTAAGGCCTGCGTCATTATTTTGCTTTGTAAATTCTAGCTGTGCTGTAATCAGACATCTCAACTGCAGATGGTTACTGCTGGAAAGAATGAAGGACATTAACCTTTGAAAGGAAGAAAGTGAAAGCCTTTTTTTCATTTCAGCTCTTCTGTTCAGTCCCAAGGCTTAAATCACAGGTTGAGAGAGTAACTTTTTTGTAATAGCTTTGTCTTTTCCCCCCCTCTTATTACACTTAAGATCTTCGAGTTTCCCTTACCTGGAACTTGAGAATCAGAGACTATACAGAATTAGTTTCATTGATGCAGAAGCTCTACCCAGTAGGATTTAAAGGTCTGTAATTTAATGGATAATGTTATATCTTCAAGTTTTTCTTTATCTTTTAATCTGTAATGAGTTCTAAAGGAAGACGGGCTATGGATAGGCTTGCCATAAGCACTTTGCGACTTCCCATTGAAGGATTCTTTTACAGAGGTTAGATCTTTTCAGATCCTTTATTTCTCATAGGCTATATGATATACATGCAAACAGCACTGTGGTCTGTATGCAAAGGCACAGGGATGCCGACCTACTACCTGGACATGTACCTTGGAACATCTCTTAAATATCAGTGAATAATACTATTTAAATTTTCGAGTCTTTGAAAAATAAGTTTGGTTAATAGAGAATAGGATGAATGTTGTTCCTTCATTATTTTGAAGATAATGATGGTTGAGGGAGAAGTGAGTTATCACTATTTATACTTGGCTTGACATAAACATATTTGGTGTTTCTAAAAATCTTGAACCATGAAATCTTAGATCAAATTCACAAGTAGCTTTAAGTAAGCATGCAGATTACTAAACCTGCCCCTGGGCCTATTAAATAGGGATATCTTGTCCAGGGGCCCAGGAGCCTGCATTGCCAAGTGTCCAGATAACTCTTGTGATGCCATCCATTTGGAAGCTATCCTGTTTGGAATTATTTTTATACTTTGGTAGCTGAGTACATTTTTGGCAAATGTGTGATTCATCGCAATGCACTGTGATAGGAAGAGATTACCCTTGAAAACTTTCTACAATTGCTTCTTGTTGTGTATATCATTTGGACCTCAGGCCTCTTCGAAGCTCCTCAGTTGCTTTCTTGTGGCCCTTCTATCCACCCAGGTCTTTGTTTCAGCATAATATACTGTATCTATAAAGATGCTTGAGATTTGGGTTTAACCTCATGCAATGTCTTCTTTTCTGAAATATTTGAGATAGATGTTAAAGAAGCTTAAAGTATATAACATTTGTGAAACATAGGCACAGCATTATAGTTTTAGTCAAAATGATGGATATCGTAAATGTCTAAAGAAATCCCTCTGAAGAGAAAGTGCTGCCCATCTGTAAGGTTCTGCCAAGGTCATTGGCAACTGGACATTGCAAGGTGAAGACTAGGCTCTGTCTAAGAGCAGGTAAGACACTCTGTTCTGAGAATCAAATGACAACATCTAAAGAAAAAGAGTAATAAACTAAAGAGTGATTTTCTGACAAGTTGTTCTAAAATACCCAAGTAATGTTTCTATTCTGATACTTTTTGCTGTTTCTAAGACAACAATAAAATGTGATTTTACAAGTCTTGCTTTTAATTCTTCCAAGTTAACAGAGGTATTTTAGAGATAGGCAGATGACAGTAAAATACACTTTAATCTCTATTTCATAAAGGTTTTTAAAGGAATTGTAAAAGAGAATTAGGTTATTTTACAGATTACATTGATAGTGAATTTCAATACATACTGAACTTTGGTAACCATATGCATTTGCTAATCTACCACAAAATACATTTTATAGTCAACAAAACTTGCTTTGGTGGTTTCCATTTCCAGCGTACATTACTATGTTTTTGAAATGGAACATTTGCTGTAAGGGACAGAACATTTAGCATGAAGGATATTAACCAATAACAAAATAAGTTGTCTGCAAATAATGATGTAGGATTCTTTGACAGAATGTTTCTAATTTTTAAGACTAGTAGTTCATCTTCCTGTCCTTCCTCTGGGATGGTATTTGATTTGGGGGGAGTGAATCAGGATTTGTTTGTTTAGGGCTCAGACACAAGTGTCCAAAAATGACCCACATCCTAATCCTGTCCCCAGTGACTCTTAAATAACATGGTCTGGGGACTTTTGAAATGCTCTCTGTTCCTACAAGGAATCTTGCTGCCATCCATGTGAGTGCTTTCTCCTATTTGGTATTTTTTATTTTTTAATTAATTTTTTAAAAATTTTTATCTATTTGTTTGGTACAGAGTCTCACTCGGCAGCCACACAGCATGTGGTGCCAGGGATCAAACCTGGGTCCTTGTACTTGCCAGGCAGGCGCTTAGGCTGCTGAGTGATCTCAGCCCCTATTTGGTTTTTTAATATTAAATTAAAGGACATAGAACATTTTAAGTAAGAAAGTAGTTACTCTGCTACTAATTTTCCCCCAAATACATGTACTCTTTTAGCTTCACACTCAATTTCTTCTATAATTTCATTTATCAACTCAGAGGAAAGAAAACTTTTTCCCCTCCATAAGTTTTAAATGTTTAGCTCATTAATTTATATAATATCTTTAAAAATCAAAAGATCATAGCCAAATTTAGAATTCAAACTGAGAACTATAATTAAAATAATTCTTTAAGAAAAAGTCAAATGCTTAAGCCCCTATGAGTACAGTCAAACTATGAAAAGATATCAACTTAAAGTCATTCAAATGATGCAGTTTCATAGCTGTCTTACCATGACCTCAAGAAAATATTTCCCAAAATGAATTCTCCCCGAAATAATTCTTTTAGACAGGGTCTTGAAGAACAAATTCTCTTGAAGTGAATTGTTGTCTTTGATGGTGCTATTTTCCTGCAAATTCCAGGGAACAGAATATTTGGTTTTAACTTAAGCTAATGAAAGTAATTTTCCTTTGAGAAATAGGTTTTTGGCTGAATTATAAAGCTTATATGCAGGTGAGATTTAAGTTAATCCTTTGAGTATTTACAAAGCATTCCTGAGACAGTGACCAAAAAAGTGACAAGATTAGCACTTTATTGACAATGTAAGGAAAAGAAAAAGAATTTAATGATTTTTAAACAATCTTAATGGAAATTTTTAATTTACTACAATATATGTTATTTAATTTGTCAAAATTTAAGGTCCACTTAAATTTTAAAGTTAGGTAAAATTAAATTTTATCCTAGGAATAAAACAGCAGGAAAGCAAGCATAAAAATCAGGCAATATATTGTCAACTAAATTTCAAGTTTACAATAGAGAGTGAAAGATGAGTGTATTAATATTAAAAGGAAGTGCATCAGTGAAAATCTGCATTGACTTATGGTAGCTTTGTGAGAGCCAGCATCATGCATACAAGGCTTTCATGTGCCTTTAACACATATTTTTCTCTTTGTCTCATTATTCCCTTCTTTATTCTTTTTTTGAGTGATGTGAGTGACTTAATATGCGTAACAATTTTTGTGATGTTGGATGCAGTTTAAATAAAGACATCTAAAGCAATGTAAGGTATATGTCTGGTTGAAGCTTGCTCCAAAAGTTGTATATTATGTATGGCTATGAATTTCAGTTAAAATTGGTGTCATAAAAATTCTTATTCATTTCCCACTCAGTGTGTGTGCAAGTGGACTTTGCTGCATACAAAATTTCCCTTTTGTATAGTTGCTTTTTCTTTTATTTTGAAGAGCACAAATTATGAAAAAATGGCAACATGTTGTATAACATTGTATGGGTTTCAAGTTTTTATGTGAAAAACAAACTAAAGTAAATCTTGTATGTGACTATTCTGACATGTGGCAGATAGGAGTTTACAAGATATTAGGTGTGTTTTTCTTTCTAGGGGGCTGCAGATCTCTTAACTACTGTACTGTTCTCTAATTTATGTTGGCCATGGTTAGCAAACCTTAAAGATCTTGTCTATAGCAATCACATATTACTATTTTTACTTTGCGAATATATCTAGACGCTGCCTTGGACTTGTCTGTTGTTTTATCTTTGGAGATTTTCAGTATGTTCTGTTTCAGAACAATTTAGGGATGTTTTAAATTTGCAGCCTGTTCATTTTATGTCTAGAGGAAAAATTATACAAAATTCCATACTATTTGGGAACATGCTGTCTTGGTTAAGGATTTGGATCGCATTTTAAAATTAGTTTTAAGAAAAAGGAAATCATATAAATGTTCTGGAATGTGGATAAGCACCAAGCATAGGAAGCAGTTGCTTTATTTTAGAGTGCCTTATCCATGGGGGTCAGACTGCTGAGGATAAAAGACCATCGTGGAGCTTTAAATATTGATTACTCACTTTGGGTACAGTCTCTTGCTTTCCCCTTGAATTGAAATCCAGAATTTGGTAGTTTACACAGTGCAGTATCGCAGATATTCCACAGGGTGTCATGATGTGGTTGTTTGTTCTCAAGAAAACTAGTAGTAGGTAATTTGAGCCAAGGTTCGCCCAGTGTTTAAAAAGACTGGCTTCTTTTGGCTTTGGTCAAGAAATATCCACTGATGGCCTACTATGTCCCAACCCCATAATAGGAGTAAATACAGATTTTAGAGGTATCATGAGGGTCTTCTTTTTTTAACTTTGAGTTTTCTGATTAAAAAGAAACACAAGTAAAAGAAATAAGGCGATAATTGAAAGAAAATCATTTGTTGAACTTCTAGAGGCTGATCAACCCAAGGTCAGAGCCCTGGGATCTAGTGAGGCAGCCTGTGCTTCTAAGACAATGTGTTAAATGCTGCATAGAGGACTGGCATTGTCTATGGCAGAAGGTGGAGGACAGAAAAAGGCCAAACTTCCTCCATCAAATTTTTTATAAGGGCATTAATTTATCCATATGGGGACCAGGGAGATGGCTCAGTAGAATAAGCGCTTCCCTGGCAAGTGCAAGGGCCTGAGTTCAATCCCTGGTTTCACAAAAAAAAAAAAAAAAAAAAAAAAAAAAAATTATCCATGTGGACAAGCCATGATACGCTAAGACTTCCCAGAAGATCCTACCTTCTGACTCTATTGCATTAAAATTAAGTAGATTAAGCCTACAACTTAAGCATTTTGAGGGATATATTCAAACTTTACTTTTCTGGAGGATTTGAGAGCATTGGCATTGGTTCTTACCTCTCTGAACTTTTCTTTGTTGGTAAATTTTGATTATTCATTCATTCTCCTTACCTATTAATTGGTCTGCTCAGATTTTCTGTTTCTTCACTTTTCAGTACTGGTTCATTGTATGTTTTTAGGAATTTATATCTTCTAGATTATCCACTTTGGACATACAATTGCTCATAGTAATCTTTTTTTTTAATATTTCAGTAATATTAGTTGTGATCTCTTTCATTCAGAGTGTCTTTCATTTGTGCCTTCTGTCTGTTGAAGTCTAGCTAAGTGTTTGCCAGTTTTATCTATAAAAAACCAAGTCTCAATTCCATTGACCTATCAGTCTTTGTTTCTGTTCTGCTTGGTATTGCCTTTCTTCTTCTAACTTTTATCTTAGTTTATTTTTTTCTGATACATGTATCATAAACTTGTTTAACATTTTTCTTAATATAGATATTTATTGCTATCAACTTCCCCTTTGGAAGTTCTGCTTTATTCCGTAAATTTTGATGTTGTGTTTCCATTTTCATTTGTGTCCATATTTTTTAATTACTCTTTTGGTTTCTTCCGTGACCTATTGGTTCTTATAGAATGTATTGTTTGCATGTGTGTGTGAGCTTCCTGTTTTATTCCTATTATTAATTTCTAGTTACAACTATTGTGGTTGAAAAACATACTTGATATGATTTTAGGCTTTAAAATTTTTCAGAAATGTTTTATGACTCAAGATATAATCTATCCTGGAAAATATTCCATATAGACTTTCAAAGAATGTATATTTTTCTTTCTGGCTGAATGTTTTGCATATATTTTTGTTAAATCCAGTTGATCTATATTGCTATTTAAGTATGATATTTCTTTGTTGATTTTGTGTCTAAATGGCCTATCTACTGCTGCAAGTGGAATGCTGAAAACCACATATTGTTAATATTGTGTATGACCTTCCTTGTCTCTTATACCTACTTTTGACCTGAAGACTATGTTTGCCAAGTTTTATTTATTTGATACGTGATCTCCTATGAAGTTCAGACTCATATTGAGCCTCCTATCTGAGCCTCCCTAGCCTTGGGACTATAGTTATGCAACACACTGTCTGGTTTCAGGACCTGCCTGGTGTGCCCAGGTCCAGGGCTGGCGTTGCATATGGTACCAGGGATCGAGCTCTGTTGCACTTGCCAGGCAGGCGCTTAGACTGCCAGCCTGTCTTCCTAGCCCCATGTTTGTCTAAGTTTATCCACCTCTGCTTTTTATTTGTCTTGAATAGCTTTTTTCATCCCATTACTTTAACCATGTTTATGTCATTGTTATGGTTTGTATCTAAGTGTTTCCCCAAATCCGCCTGTCATCAAGGGGGAAGTTTCTAGAATTTGTGATTGATTCATGATCCAATGCAAAGGTCATGGGTGTAAATGCTACCCCATGCCTGGGCAGGGTAATAAGCATTATAGTGTAAGGATTGGACAGAGGCTTGCTGGAAGCTACAGTTGCTGCCCTTCCCTTTGCTCTTTGCTGTTTTCCACCATCATGAATGGCACCCTCTGCCATGTGCCACTCTGCCTTGGAGCCAGCTGAGTATGGACTGAAGCCTCCACTAACTGTGGAGCTAAATAAACCTTTCCTTCCATAATGTTGGGTGTTAGATATTTTATCCTAGCACTGAGAGAAGAGTAACTAAGACAGTTATTTAATATAAAGTCTGTGGACCACATATAATTTGGATCTTACTTTTCAATCTGTTAAGTCAGTCCTGTGATTGAGCAATTTTATTCATTTATATTTAAAGTAATTTCCGTAGATGACTTACTGCTGCCATTTTAAAACTGTTTTGTAAAACATTTATTCTTTTGAGAGAGAGAGAGGGAGAAAGGGAGGGAAAAAGAAAAAGAGAGACAGACAGTTTTTTTTCATTCATTTTCTTTAGAAAAGCTCTGTTTCACTACTAACACTGATGATGTTTTTTAATTTTTTTATCTTCTGTATATCAAGTAGGTGTTTTTTCTTTATGGTTATCAAAAGGCTAACAAAAAATGTCTTATAGTTATGAAAGTTTAGTTTAAACTACACAGTCTAACTTTCACTACATGTCAAAACTCCATACTTTAATGTTTCTTTTTCATTTTTTGTTATTAATTCCATAGTTAACATCTTTTATACATTGTGTTAAATTAATAAAATATTTTATCTAGTTACTTGTGCCCTTTAATTCTTATATTAGAGCAAAATTTAATTTACATACTGTTATGGTACCAAGAGCATTCTGAATTTCACTATATTCTTACCTTCATAGTGATTTTTATATTTTCATATTGTTAGCATACTTCAATTTCAGTTTGAAAGCCTCCCTTTAGCATTTCTTGTAAGCTGAATTGGATAATCTCCAAGAATTTTTGTTTGTCTGAGAAATTTATCCTCCTTCATTTGGAAAGACAGCTTTTGCTGCATATAGTTTTCTTGGTTAGCAGTTTTTTTTTTTTTCTCAGTACTTTAAACATAATTATCTTGTTTTCTCCTGACTTGCTAGATACCTCATGAGAAAAGTCTACTTGTAGTCTTAAATTCCTTTAAGTGTGGTATTGTCTGTATTTTGGTTATCAAAATTCTCTCTTGCCTTAAAAAAAAAAAGTTTTTAGTCAGGGTCTATAGCGTCTCACTACACAGATCAGACTCATAGGATTCTCTTGTTTTCAGCCTCCCAAGCACTGGGATTACAGGCACATGCCATCACACGCAGTCTCAGTTGCTGTCTCAGTGTACCCTGGGAGTGGGGCTGGCACAACATGTATTGCTGGGGATCGAACCCTGGTCCCTGTGCCTTACTAAGCAGGCGCTTTATTCTGCTGAGCTATCTGGCTGGCCTGCTGTTTTGCTTTTCAACTTTGAAGAATTTGATTATACTGTATTTTAATGAAGAACTGAAATTCACTCTATCTGGTATGTTTTGGAATTAATGCTTATTTTTGTATTCAAGTTTAAGAGTTTTCTGTCATTTGTTTAGATAAGTTTTTGTACCTTTTTCTTCTGTCCTTTTCTAGGACTCCTATAATATATATGCTACCTCACTCAGTGATATAAGAGGCTTTCTTCACTATTTTTATTCTTTATTCCTGTTTGTGCCTCAGACAATTCTTTTTTTTTTTTTGTCTTTTTGAGACAGGGTCTCACTATGCAGTTCAGGCTGGCCTTAAACTCACTTTGTAGCTCAGGCTGGTCTCGAACTCACAACAATCCTCCTGCCTCAGCCTCCCGAGTGCTGGGATTACAGGCATGCGCCACCATGCCCGGCTCAGACAATTCTTTTTTTATGTTTTTGGTACAGGGTCTCACTATGCAGCTTAGACTCATAGTGATCCTCCTGTTTTCAGCCTTCCAGGCTCTGGAATTACAGGTGTGCCCCACCAGGCAGGCCGTCGTGACTCAGCGTGCTTGGGGGCAGGGGCCGTCGTGACTCAGCGTGCTTGGGGCAGGGCCAGTGCTGCATGTGGTTCCGGGGATTGCACCTTGTCCCCGAGCTTGTCTAGGCAGGCACTCAGTCTGATGAGCTATCTTGCCAGCCGTGACAAAATATTTTTAAATAATCTCTCTTTGAGTCATTGATTCTTTCTTATGCTTAGTCAAGTTAAGCATTTCAATTTTCTGTGGATTTTTCTTTCGAACATTGTCAACTCTGGAATATATATTTCTTTTTATCATTTAAATTTATTTATTGCTATTTGTTTTGTTCATGTATGGTGTTCCTGATTTCGTTTAATTGACTATTTTCTGGTAGCTCACTGAGTTTGTAAGATGAATTCTTTGCCAGGCAGTTTGTAGATCCTGTGTCTGTAAAAGTCTTAGACTTCATGTGTTGTTGTGACATTAAGATGTACCTGGAACCTTAATGTTCAGAGGCATGCTGACATAGCAGGTTTCACCAGTGTAAGTCTAAAGCTTGGATATGTGGCAAAGTCAGATGCTCATGTCACTTTTCTTCTCTACACAAAGAGTGTCTTGTCCACCCATACTCACTGGCCAGGATTCTGAGCGGACTGATGTGTGTAATATTTTCAATGAATCCTATGTATGTCCTCTCTGCAGGTGTTACAATCTTCTACCAAGATTCATTAGCTCTTTTGAAAGAATTTTTATCCATAGATAGTTGTTTTTATTGATGTTCTGCTAATGTGAGTGCTGGAAGCTCCATCTCTGCTTTCTTACTGATGTTACACCTTTTGCTTACATTAATTTTTAAAAGGGAAGAATGGGGGCTGGGGAGATGGCTCAGTACAATAAGTGCTTGTCTGGCAAGCATAAGGGTGTGAGTTCAATCCCAGGTTCCACCAAAAAAAAAAAAAAAAAAGGAAGAATGGCTATATTAATATCAGATAGTATATAAAGCAGAAAAAAATATTCAGGCCTATGTGTATTACATAATAATGAAAGAATAAATTGCCTAGGACATACAACAGTCCTGAGTGTGTATTTTCAGATAACAAAGTGTCAAATTTAATGGAAGATAAAGTACAAGAGCTGAAGGAAAAAATAGGCATACTTTTAATTAGAGTGGGAACTTCAAAATTTTGCTAATAACAATTGATATAACTAAATGCAAAAAACAAGTAAAAATATGGGTGCAGTGGACTATTCTGTCTGCTAACAAGAGCTCATTGATATTTAAGAAACATTTCACTCACTGCAGTGAAATACATATTTTCTCTAAGCACATGCATTAACATTATACAAGATAGACTAAATCCTGATTTATAAACAAACCTTGGAAGATTTGAGAATTCAGTTTGTACATTGTATGTTCTAGGACCATAATGTTGTAGAACGACAAGTCAGTAACAGAGAAACAGAAAATCTATAGTCACTTGAAAATTATATAACAACTAGCAAATAACTTCAAAGATAAAGTATTATAGGAGAATATATATATAACTAAATGAATAAGAAAACATAAAATTGTGGGACACAGTTAATAGTGCTGAGATTCGAATTTCTAACACGAAATGTTTTCTTGAGCGTGTGAGGGTTCTAGTGAACCCTAGGGTTAGAGGCACAGATTGCAAACAAAATGTGTGTATGATTATACAAAGCATTTACTAGATAGGCGTACAGACCCAGGCCCAGAAGGTCCCAGGGGCTGTCCACCAGGTGAGAGTTGGAGGAGTACTACAGGGAGCCTGCATGCTAGTCGAAGGCCAAGATCTTGGAAATGTGCTGCAGAGTTCCGTGGGAGTCTGTTAGAAAGCCAGAGAGTCTGGCTTAGAAGGCTGAAGAGTCTGCACTGGAAGTCTCACGTAACTGGAGAAAAGCATCCAAGGGCAGTGGTGAAGACCATAGTTCCTCTGACTAAAGAGGGCAGACTTTTTTTTCTTTCCTTTTTTATTCTTTTCAGCCTACAAGCCCATTGGTTGGAGCCACTCACATCCAAGGTGAGTCCTTCCTCCTTAGGTTGCAGGCTACATGTCTATGATCCACTGTACACCACAGTTTTATTAATCTGCTAGGTGTTTCATAGATTCAAGTTCACACATTATAATTAATGATCACCATGAGAGAAAAAGGAAAAATCTCAAATCAATACTCTTTCAGTTTCTGCTTCAATAAATCAGAAGAATAAAATAAACCCAAGTAGTAGAAATAAAAGAAGAATGCAAACCAATGAAATTGAAGACATAGAAACAAATAGAAAAAAATCAATAAAATGAGGTTTTTTTCACTTGAAAGAAGTAAAATTGTTAAATGTTTGGCAACACTGATGAAAAAAATAGGAATACCAATTATCCATGTCAGGTATGAAACAGGAGCTAGCATTTCAGTTATGGTAGGTCTTAAAATCTCCATAAACAAGTACTATGGTCAACTTTATGCTCTTAAGTTTGACAACTTAGTAGAAAGGGGTAAACTCCTCATTACCTAGAAATGATTGAAATTCAGCCAAGATGAAATACTTAAATAGCCTTATAACCATAAAATAATTGAATTTATAATTAAAATTTTTCTGAAAAAGACAATTCCAAGCTCAAATGGCTTCTCTAGAAAATTTCATAAAATTTTTAACAATTACTGTTAATTGCAATTACCTTTGAGAAGAAATAGAAATAGAGTTCCTCGGAGATATGTTTAGGAAATAAAGCTCACTAACTTTTTTGTGAGCTGAAAGTTATTTAAATTTTATTTTTAGCTATATAAAGAGGGCTGAATCACAAGTGCCGTGTTAAAATGTCACAGATCCTTTGGTTTTAGAGAAAATCATATGGTATCTTCTTTTTATAGTATATCAAGCAGAATTCTAGGATTACCTTCACCATGATATGTGCCTCCATGCTTAGGTTACATTTTACAAAATGAGGAACAAAAGAACAAGAAGGGGAAGGGGAGGAGGAAGAAGAGGAGAAGAAAAAGGAGGAGGTGGAGGAGAAGGGAAGAAGAAGAAGGAGAAGGAAGATGAGGAGGAAGAGGAAGAGGAGGAGGAGGAGAAGAAACAATAACTTGGTTTTACAGAAGGAAGTTCTAGAAATTTGGAGCAAAGCCTAGCAGGGACAGCATCTGATTTCTGCTAAACAATGACTGAACTTGAAAGATGACCCCAAATTCTAGGTGAGACCTCAGCTCTGCTGGCCCTTTAATATGAGCTTTACAAAATCTAAAAACAACTATGCCTTTACCAGACTTCTGATCTACAAACTGTGAAATCATAAATTTATGCTTATAATAGCTATATTTGTAATTATTTTTTATTTAACCCCAGGAAATTAATATAAAATGTTGGTCTAAATGTATGGTCTAGCAGGCACTGTGCTAGGAATGAACACTGCCCTTTCAACTCTGAGCTGCTCTAACATTCTGTGAATGGTATTTCTGAAGAATTGTGAGGAATTAGGAGACTTGTACAGTCCTGTTTCCTAAGTGGTCTTTTCTTTTTAAAAATTTGCAATCTGTTATGGAACAATGTGTGGTCCTACTGTGTGCATATGGCTCTGCCTACAGGGAATACCCAAGGTGAACAACAGCCAAATTTACCTGTATACTGCTCAGGGTGTTAAGTCCTGGAGCACTGCTATAATATTGATGTAAACACACTTGATTTCCTAAGTCATTATGTGCTGGCAATAAAGAGTTGCATAGGCCATGTTTAGAAAAATGTCTGTTAGCATCATAGGGGAGAGAGACAAAGGCAGACAAGGAGAGACAGGCAGAGACACAGAGAGACAGAGAGAGACAGGGAGGCAGAGTCAGACAGAGGCCTAGCATGGTGATGTATATCTGAAATCCAAGCTCTTGCGAGCCTGAGGAAAGAGGGTTGTTATGGTTGAAGGCCAGTCTAGGCTTTGTAGTGAGTTCAAGGCTAGCTTGAACTATACAGCCTAACTCAACAACAAAACAGACAGAGAGACAGAGACAGACAGAAAAACACAGAGCAGTTTCTCTAGAACAATGTGGTTTGCTTGTTTGAAAGCTAATATTACCACTCTCCCTAGCTATTGGGTATAAAGGGATTTTTGGGGGCCCCACCAAGACTCTGAACTTATTTCTAATTTTATGAAGGACATCGCACTGTTGAAAGTAAAAACGCCAAGATTTTTAAGCCTCTTTTATAGCTTTTCCTTGGTCCTGGTTATTAGATGTCTGCCCTAGGTCATAGGTATATTAGGGATATGAGTGTGTTTGTATGCTGCAGTGACTTTAAGGTCGAGGATATAGAATAGAATAACGTGGGGCTAGTGTCAAGGCTTTTTCTAGATGTTCCACCTTGAAATACCTTATGCAGTCATAGGTGAAACTTTTTCAGAGGTGGTTGGACCTAGCCTGTATGGAATTGATTCACGGCGTTATGCCATACTCAGGGGCGCCAGGATTAAGGGTGCTAAGTAGGCCTGGATAAAATAAAAGGGGCCAAAAGATGCTGCTAAGGTCACTTGCTTGTTTTGCTACTTTCTGGCTGCCATGAGCTGTTTCTCTGCCATGTGCCACTCTGCCTCAGAGCCAGCCAACTATGGACTTAGACCTCTATGAACTGTAAGGCAAGTAAACCTTCCTCTTTTAACTTTGGGTGTTGGGTGTTTTTTGCAGCAATGAGAAAAGTAACTAAGACAGCTTGTGATGGTGCCTATGGTCAGTTGTAACTGGATCTCTATTGTAAGCCTTGATGTCTAGTTTTTAGCAATATTGTAAAACTTTGGGCATGAGTCTGGGCTATTTTCCCTGATGGGTTCTCTAGTCATTTTGACTATTTTATGAATCCTTTGCTTTCCTTCTTACAGCTTGCAGAGAGTTCTTTTTGTTGCTTCAGCTAATAACTTTAACTGATACCTTAGATATGTATAACACAAACTTAGATATGGATAACACAAACAGAGATAAGTCTTGGGGAGAAAAAAAACTTTACTAGTAATGGAATTTCTGAATTTAAAATAGGCAATCAGATAGATACATTTGAATAATATTTGAAAATATAGAGACATAAGCGAGTTTGAGGTACTCTATGGTTATATGTAGCCCTCCATCTCTTTGTATTCTTTTCTATGTTATTCAGAGCTGACAACTCAGCCATCACTTGCTTGGCCTTTTCCTTTTACATAACACAGTCTTTAGCCTTCTTTTCCTTCCCTCCCCTCCCCTCCTATCCTACCTTCCCTTTCCCTCTCCTTCTTTTCCCTCCTGCTCTACTCAACAAGGTAATGAGTGCTATTGCCAGGTGACGGAGCTAGCTGTATAACCGAGTACATCAGAGTATTTGTTTTTACTGAGCTTATAGCCAAGTTGTATGGTTTAAATTTGAGTGGTAAGGGTCTTCTAAGCAGAGAAAGTAAGTGGACAAAGATGGAGAAGAGGTAGATTACTTGTTCCTCAGACATAGCCAGAGAGGTTTGGGAGGATAGAGCTTCACTGGGAATGATGGGAGATCAAGTAGACCATCTTTTTAGAAGATCCCATGCATGACATTAAGGCACCTGGGGTGTATTTGGAGGGCAGAGAGCCACTGAAGGGCTCCATAGAAGGAAGCAGCAGTCACAGAAAATCACCCTGGCTGCAGGATGGGGACCAAATAGGAGAGTATGGGGGCTGCAGCTTGTTTAATCAGTAAGGACTTTTCTGCTGGGAAGGAACTTGGGTGAACACACAGAAGGCCTTTCAGTGGGCTTGGCAGGCCCTGGAGTCAGGGTCCCCATTAGCATTAGCTCTGGGCAGGCTTGGTGGCAAGAGTTTCAGAAGCCAGTTTATAAGTAGGACTGTCCTGTGATCTCCAGGCCCTGCATTCTCCATGGTCACGCACCCTTCCCAGTAGTCTGTTCTCCAAGATGTACCACTATCACCGTGCGTACAGCAGAGCTCTGCCAGGGCTAGCTCCTTCTGGAGCTAGTCACACAGTCTGCCCTGCTGTGACCAAACAGAAGCTCAGGTCTGTGGCAGGTGCAGGGTGGTTCTTCAGCCCCCAGTACTCAGTCTGGTATCAGTGATTGTGAAATAATGTGTTGCTAGGATACATTATGTTTTGCAATGTTCTCTTTTTTAAAAAATTCTTACTTTATACACTTGAGGCTTCCTAACCTAACCCTGGTATTTTATTTGCTTCTTCAATTTCTGCAATTCGAATATGGCATAACTTCACCCTTTGATGAAAATGATCCCTAATGCTTTTCTTGAAAATAATCTAGCAATTTGAGAACATGAGATAATTTTCTAAAGATAAAAATTTATATTCTCACCAGTCTCCTAAAATTTAACTTTGAATAATTTAATTCTATTTGGAGTAACAGTTCCTTGAGCAATGAATCATTTAAAAAAATAGAATTTATCATTTAAATATCACTTAAAGAACCATTTCCACGTTTTGTTCTTGGTCTGAAAATATCTTTCTATTCTATTTTATTACGTTCAAAAAAAAGCGAGTTGGCAAATACAGAAAAATGTGAAGGAAAAAACCAAAATAATCACCTCCTTGCCAAACAAAACAGTTTGGTATATATATCACACCAAACATACATATGCGTGTGTGTGTGTGTGTGTGTGTGTGTATGTGTATTTGTTGTTGTTCTGTGTAAGAACTTTTTAATTTTACAAAATTAATTTCATTGTGTATTCTGCTTTTCCCTATAAAATTCTTCCATTTTGATTTAGTGATTATATTCAAACATGATTTTTTTATTAGTACAAGTTTGTAGTGCTTAATGTTTATGTTCTCTGTGTGGAGTTGATATATGCATGTAACATTTTAATTCCTCTTTCCTTTTCCCTTCCTACATCTCTTAATCCCTTTCCTTTATGAGCAGAACCTCTTGTCCTATTTCCTATTATCTATCTTTTATTTCTCTTTTTTCTTTTTGTATTTAGGACAGGGTGTACAGGGTGTTCAGGGTCTCACTGTGTAGATTGGTCTCCTAGTGATCCTTCTGTTTATAGCCTCCCAAGTGCTGGGATTATAAACACACGCCAGCATGCCCAGTCTCACTTGCCTTCTCAGGGTGCTCTGGGGGTGGGGCTGGCACTGTAGGCTTATGGATTGAACTCCTGGCCCCTGCATCTGCCTAAGCAGGTTCTTTAATCTGCTGAGCTATTTGGCTGGCCCTTTTTCTCTTTATTTTAAATCTGTTTATAATAGCCATGATTGATGTGTATGAGCAGTCTGTATTTGCTGATAACTTGGTGTCTTGCTCTATTTTGTGTTGCTGTACAAAATACCCAATGCTGGGTATATCTCAGAGTAATGAAGTTCATTTATCTCACAGTTCTGGAGTCCAGGGCTATAATAACGTCACCATCACTCTCCTGTGGCAATGCCAAGCCTGTGTCACATCATGGCAGATGGCATCGCGCAGAACGTTTGCAAGACTGAAGGCTACATGTTAAAAGGAAACCAGAGGCACAGGAGGGCCAGACTTGCTCTTTCATAACAAAGCACTCTTGGGAGAAATAATCCAGTCCTGTGAGTCCAACCACCCTGCAGGGCAACGTCAATCCATTGAGGCAGGTGGTGCTCCCATGACCCGACCATCTTCCTCTAGGCCCTGCCTCTTACAGGTTTCCCTGTATTTCAACATGCCACATTGAATACCAAGTTTCCAGAACGGGGCAATAATACTTGTCCAATTTAGTTTTGTATGGGTGCTTGTGCTATATAATTATTTATCTATTCATAAGTTTAACTTTATTTTAATATGCAAATACAACCTAATCCCATGACCCAGATAACTCTGGATGACATTAAAACAATAATAAAAAAGAAATAAAACAATGATAAAAGTTCAAACAGAAAACTACAGAAGTGCACAAACATGCAAAACAGAAGCTTCCTTGTACCTCTAGGCCTCTTAGATCCCTTCTCTCCAAGGTTAAAATTTCATGTGATTTTTCACACTAGCATATATCATCATTTTGTGTGTGTGTGCATGAGTGTGTGTGTGTGTGTGTGTGTGTGTGTGTGTAGTACAGGGTCTACAGGATCTCATTACACAGATCAGACTTGTAGTGATCTCCCTGTTTTCAGCCTCCCCAGTGCTAGGGTTCTAGGCGCATGTCACCACCTCAATCACTGCCTCAGCATGTCCTGGGGATGAAGCTGGCACAGCATGCTGGGGGTTGAACCCCAGTTCCCTGCATCTGCCTAAGCAGACACTTTAATCCACTGAGCTATCTGGTCAGCCCTTAGCATATGTTATCTTTAAATTTTTTTTCAAATTTTTTTTATCTATTAATTAATTTGGTACAGGGTGTTGCTATGCAGCTCAGACTCATAGTGATCATCCTGTCTCAGCCTCCCAAATACTGGAATTACAGGCTGTGTCACCATGCTCAGTGCCCAGCACAGCACGCCCTGGGTTTCAGGGCTGCACTGCATGTGGTACTGGGGATGGAACCTGGGTCCTTGTGCTTGTCAAGTAGGCACTTATACTGCTGAGCCATCTCCCAACCTCTACTACATATTTATAGATTTTTTAAAAGCTGCGCAATAGATTGTATTCTCCACACTGTTCTGTACCTTTTTTTTCTCTCTTAAAAATCATTCTTGATTACTTCTGTGCTGCATAAGTTCTTTGTAGAGACAAGTCTCTGCCTCTACAAAGATATGCCCACTTCTCAATCTGGTAGTCTTACTGTGGTGCCATTCATTTTTCTGCTGTGTTCTTGGAGTTGAGATAGTTATTTCACCTACATGATCCCAGATAGTTATTTCACCTACATTTGTCCAGCTTTTAGACCCTACCTGTGTATGAGTAAAGACTCCTGACCCTCAGTCTCCTTAGTTCTGCTGATTACTTGGGGAAGCCCTGAGCAGTCTCATGTACACTCAGGCCAGACTTCCTGTTGCTTCTATTTCCAGTTCCCAGCATCCCTTTAAGAGTGTTTATTACTACCCTGGGACTGATGCCTTTAAAGAATGTCCCCCCTCCTTTGCTCAGGATTCTGTTTCCTTGGGTGGCAAAGGTGAGTGTAATCATTTCACTTGGAAGCACAATGTATTTACACACTATGTAAAAATATATCCATGGATGTTGACATACTCAAAGTAATAATGGGGGCAGGGGAGATGGCTCAGTAGAGTAAGTGCTTACCTGGCAAGCGCAAGGACCTGGGTTCAATCCCTGGTTCTGTTAAAAAAAAAAAAGATCTAATGTTCAAAGTAATAATGCACACTGTCTCGACGTTCTCAGCTGTTGTTTCTGTGTAAGTCATGTCATTCTGTAACCATTGATATTCCTTGGCCTGGTCAAATAGCTCAGCAGATTAAAGCACCTACAAGCAGGTGGGGGTTTGATCCCCGAGCCTGCTGTGCCAGCAGGCTTCAGGGTGCACTGAGAATACAATTGAGACTGGGTGTGGTGGTGCGTACCTGTAATTCTAGCTCTTAGGAACTTATAAACAGGCAGATCACTATGAGTTCAATATAGTAGTGAGACCCTGAACACCCTGTAGACCCTTCCCTATAATACAAACAAGCAAACAAACAAACAAAAAAGAATCCATATTCATGCTGGCGTATGTATTTGTTTCTCATGTTGCATAACCACATGACGACCAGTGTGGAAAGAGGAAGGCTTTGTGTTGACTGGAGATGATGCTTTTGAGGTCCTGTGAGGAGCAATGAATTCTTAGGCAGCTGGATGGTAGGGTACACTATGTGTTCAGGTGAGGCAGGAGGTTAACTATTTGACTTAAAGCCTGAGTTTCTAAGGTGTCTTTCTCAAAGCAGAAAAAAAAGGCGGGATGACTGTGATAAAAGACAAAAGGAAGAAAGCAAGGGATGGGAGGACAGAGGAAACAAAATAATCTCTGTCTTTTAACCTCTATCCATAGTTAACCACTGATTAGCCAAGCTTGTGTTCTGCATATTGAGGGGCAGCAGAGTTATTGTCTTTGCCTTTACAGCTGTGCGGATACCCTGCCTGCCACACCCTCTTCATCACTATGGATGCCTCATGACTTCTGCTACCATGATTATTTTTATTGCCAGTCCAGATTCCTGCTAAAAAGATTAAGTAATCAAAAAATTTGCTTCAGTCAGATACTGCGAAACATGCATTTGGAATGATTCCCTGAGAGAGCTGGGTGCAGAATACAAATATTTTGAATGGACTTATCTCAGAATTGTACTGCTTCTTTTTCCATGCCATTTAAAAACCCTTAATATGAATAAAGTGTTTGTATAGCAGGGCTTTTAAAAAATCCTTAGATAAGAAAGACATGGTTGGAAAGTGGAAAATAAAAACATGAATGATAATGGCTGCAGTGCCCAGGAGAGGGTTCTTCCTGTTGCTGTTGCTGGGCAGGCATTATAGTAATCGGCTGTTTGGTGTGTTTATTTTAGGCTGCAGATACTGGATAAAAGTGGCTGGTTGGTTGCCAACACATGACTTAGTTGGCAAATGGAGTGTTTAGTAGTTGTTACATGTGACTTATATCACAAGTTCTTCCCATTAGCAGTCTGCTGGTGATAACCTACTTGGCTTTTCATGTGGTTCCTTTGAAATAGCCACTTGACAACATTGGGCCTTTCATAGTGTTTCATACTGAATAAAAGATGGAATGAATAACTGCACGGGCTCTGCTCTATCCTGATGCGGTACTTGCTGCAGAATGGGCACCCTGTCGATCTCTTCTCGATGAATGAACTAGACCTATGTAGACCCTGTTCTGGTTTACTGTAGCAAGGTTAGGTTTAAGGACTTGGGACCCAAAGATTTTCTAAAAGGGGTAAAAACAATAATAATGCTTGTTTGTCTAAAAAGGCTTGAATTTATAGAAGGAGGAGATAATCTTCTCATATTTATTTCTATTTAAATATAAATTTGAGTTAAATGGATGAAAGTCTCCTCAAAATGTCCTCAATCTAAGTTAAAGTATAAACTTGTCATGTTACAAAATGTCTGTAATCTCAGGTCTTTTTTTTGTTAATACAGATCTACTTCAAAAATATTGGCCCTGGCTATGTCATAAAATATACTTTAAATCCTATCTTTTATTTTAGATTGAAAACTTACAAGAACAACTTAGGGATAAAGACAAGCAGCTGACCAACTTGAAAGACAGAGTGAAGTCCTTGCAGACGGATTCCAGCAACACGGACACGGCACTGGCAACGCTGGAGGAGGCGCTGTCAGAGAAGGTGAGTGTAGACTCAGAAGTGGGGCCTGGGGAAGGTGGTCCAGGCGCCTTCCCATTCACCGTTCACCACTCCCAGCTTTGCCATCAGTGCCATTTGGGCCTCACACTTCCACTCCAGCCCTCTTCAATAAACCTAGCACACTGTAGCCCGGGGTGGCTTTTTATGATGTGAATCTGATTGTGTCACTCTTGGTCCTTCTGAAAAACAGAAATCCTAAATGTGTCCCATAGGGTCTATCCTAACCTTTGAGCTGGCTCATTCCCATAATTTAGTAATTGTTAGTAATTTTCTTAGCAATACCTCCTAGGATTCCCATTTGTTTGGAATCCCACAAACTTTTCAGAGCTCTTGTCATATACTTAATTGTTCTCGTATTTGTATGTTGGTCATTACTTGGTCTTCTGTGCTAGACTCCAATCCCAAGCAGCATACCTTGTGTGTGTTTTAATTTGTCATCCTCATGCCTACTGCTGATGAGCTCCATGAGACAGTTGCTGCTACAGGCACTGGAGTGCAACAGAGAACAAAATGGTTCAATGAGGACAAGGGGAAGCCAGACAAATGATAAATAAGTGACATATATAAGATTGTAGAGGATAATAACTTCTGTAAATAAAAAGAAAACAAGAATGCACATAGATCTGTTGATGTGAAGTGCCCAGGCAGGGACCTGATAGGCCGGTGTGATATTTAAAGAGGGAAGCTGAAGGTGGGCAAGAGCTCGTCTGGAGGGAGGAAGTACTTGGCAGAAGGTAGAGCAAGTGAAGGGGCGGGGGGAGATGGAGAGCATAGCTCCCGGTCCTTCTGACAAAAGAGACTTACACGTTGCCTTGTAGTATCTCTGGGGCAGGAAGCCATGCTGAGGCTTTCCTCCTCACACTACTAAGATTGCTTCAGAGAAAAGAAAGAAAGAATGAATGAAATCCATGAGGCAAATAGATCATTCTGACTTTAAGTTTTAAAATGGTTTCTTGTGCACTTCATTATGGCTGAAATAGTTCATTCTTGGGCATCTACTGTACATGGCATCTTTGTAGCTGAATTTCATTATGATTCTATCTTTGCCCTCAACTCTACTAAATATGCAAAAGCCAGTGCCCAAGAGTGGGCAAGTAAATTTCTTTAGGAATTTTGACAAACAGCTGCTTTTGAGTTGCACATGCATTGTGTCACTGCAGTTTTTAGGCCTCACATTATTGACTGTATTTTAAAATTTAGTTTGAAACAAAAGAAATCTGAACTTTAAAATGTGTATGTGTAAACCCTTTTGTGTTTTTTCTGTATTTCTCATCATTTTGATTTTGCAGTATTTGCCCACAACTATGGTTGAGAGAGGGCCACTTTTCTTCCAGGTGTCTTATGATAGTAACAGTATTGGCTCTTATATTTTCCATGGTGATGTCCTATGAGCCCTGGGGGGGGGGTAGTATGGTCAAATGGAATGACCATACTAGGGACCAATCCCACCTCTGCCACTAACTAAGTAGGTGACCTTGGCAAGGAAGTCTTCCTTTCAGGCCCTCAATTTTTACCTTTATTGAATGAGAGCATTAAATTAAATAGACTACAGTTTCCCTAAGTCAGTGTATCCTAAAGAAGATTTTTCTGCTGCTGCCCCAGGATCTTGTGAATATTTATCAAATCTGGACTTGGGAATTTGTACTTTAGTGAACAAATTAGAGCCTGGGAATTTGTACTCTAGTGAACTCCCCAGCTGTTTGTATTGTGTACTCTACCTGCAGCATGACTGTTCTATCATAAAAATATGGAGACTAAGAAAAGATTTGTAGCTCTATGCTTAGTCTTCATGTTTTATTTTAAATTAGTTATAAATTTAATATTAAACTATAAGAACTGTAAGATTATATTTGAAAGCTCATAAAATATTTTATAAGATTTTTTCAGGCATATTCTTTCAACTTTCAAGAATTTATATATAGAATTCTGCATATTAATTTTGCTTGTCAAATTTGGAAGGCTATTGGTTCAAAAATTATTAAGATATGTGTTCCTTTTGCATTTTTAGGTGATACGATATCAGCTCATTCTTAAAATTTGTGGAAGTAAATGTGATTTACTGTGCCATGAATTTTTGGCAAGACTATCTTTATTTTTTCTGAGCCCTATAAAGATTTGATATACCTTGTTTAAATCCCAAAGCAATTCCCAAATCTGAACCTGCTCTTTTCTGTAAATACAGTGTAAGTCAGGAAGGAAAGCTGAGTGAGGGTCTGTGGGAGTCTGGCTTCTTCACTGCCTGATCTTGAGATACTGCAACTTGTCTCCTCCCCTCAGGCTTTTCTGGACCTGTAGGTGTCTTTCTCTTTTGATTGAACCAGGCAGTGAATTATTCAGTTTTCTGATCTTGCATTTTAGACACAGAACCTCTGAACTGGACCAGGGATAAAGATCCGTAGATGACAGGAAGAGATAGGCAGAGAACCAAAACAAGAGAAATGGGTTTACTAGAATACAGGAAGGACTGCTAGTGGCTATGAGAAGCGGGCAGTTCTCTGACCTATCTGAAAACATTCTAGTTCAGGATTTGCTTTAAAAATTATGATGCTCAAGTCAAATAGCTTGGGCCTGTGAGCTGCGCCTTCCAAACCCTGTTTACCTCTCATGTGTAGTCTTTCACAGAAATTAAGAATGAACTGAACACAGAGCAGTTTATTTGGAGAGAGTTTTCCAAAGATGCCCCAAACAGACCACTATTCTATTTGCAAAGTACACATTTAAACTACTGGATAGGACCTGGCAAGATTCTCTGTCACAGAAGATGTAAATACTTATGGCAGTGAATCCAGTGAGTGCCAGAGATGAAGAGTGACTGAGACCGAGCATGTACCCAAGTAATCTTTACCTAAGCAGCTGAAATGTTTCCTGAATTTTAGAGATTTTGATTCAATTGCTGTGGTGAGCACCAGGAACCTGTGATTTTTAAGGGTGACTAGGTAACAAAGGGTTGGAAAACCATATTTTGAAGAACACTAAATTCAAGCATTTCCATCTTGAAGATGGTAAATGGGCTCATGAGGTTAACTGACTTGCTCATAAATGAAACTTTTGGACATAGATATCATCATACTCCATTTCTAGGCATGGATAAGTATCCTTAATCATTTCTGACAGATAGTAACCTCTTACCCCAGGGTTTCTGGAAGCCACTTCTGCCCTAAATACTCTTTCCAGGCTGAGGAGATAGCTAGGTGGTCTAAGTGCCTGCCTGCCAAGCATAAGGACCTGGGTTTGAACCCTGGTATCTCATGTATGCTGGCCCTGGAACACCAGGAATGCCATGCCAGCCACTGAAATCAGCTGTGGTGGTACACATATATAATCCCAGCACTGGGGAGGCTGAGACAGGAGGATCACTATGAGTCTGAGTTGAGTAGCAAGACCCTGTACCATATTAAAAATAATGCTCCTTCCTCTTTTATAAAGTTTCCACTTTTTTATACTTTTATCCACATTTAATTAAATCCTCCGTAGGAGGCATGGTGTGACAAATAAAGTGGATTCATAAATATATTTAATTATTTTCTGTCCTTTGGGTGGACAGAACCTTTTAGGCACTATTCACTGTTTCCCTTGGATTAAGGCATTCTGGGGAGTGTGTTCATCCTTTTACTTTCCAATAGTTAATTTTACTATTGAGAACATATAAAAAATGAATTAATATTGAAAATAATTTAGGCTTGAGGTATATTTCCATGAAGAGCTTTGGCCTAGTATCCAAGAGGCCCTGAGTTCCATCCCTGATACTGAAAGAAATGAGTGTGATTTAGTTCTGGGATTGACACACAGAAGCCCAAAAGCTGGGACCCACTATATCAATGAAGCTGGTCTTTCCAAGCCTTGCTGTAGCCACCTAGCAGATAAGCTGTTTTCAAAGGCAGATAGCATAGCTGGAGGCCACTGCAATGCATTTCCCCTCAGTGATAAGGCACCAGTAGATCAGACCTATGCATTAGGAACCCTTGCCAATGCAAATAAATCTAAAACAAGAACACATTGTTGGAATTTCTGCAAGTTAGTTGTTAATCAACTAGATCTTGGCATATTAAGGCCTTTTAACACATGTTTTTGACATCTGGCCCTGTGTGGCTGACAGTTAAATTAATTTTGTGATTGACACAGAAATATTTTATAGTATTGAACCATCAATAACATTTACAAATGTTACAGGGCTTGATGACTTTTTTTGTCATCGATGCCCAATTGGTAATACCAGGGCTTAAAGAAAATTGACCTACTTTTCTAAATGACTTTGACACCTTCTGGGTGTTAATGCACATGCTTAATTTTATGGACCTTCCTTTGAAGCCTAGATGGTTCCTAATTAAGTTCTTTTTCCATCAACCTGTTTAAGTGCCTGCTGTATGCCAGACAGTGATCTAACCTGGTTTTAAAAGAATCACAGTCTTCCCTCTCTAAGTTAGGAAACTGGACATGAAGTGAAGCCGTGTGAAAGAGCTAAGGGGCAATAAGTGCCATATATCTGTCCAGAGGATCCTGAAAGTTTTCTAAGCATTGATGTAAGGATGACAATTTAGGGTTTAGAAATGTCACTCCAACCGACATATGGTGGGAAGTGACAGAAAGGAGAAGACCCAGTGGTCAGGTGACTGGCTATAGTATCAGCAAATGATAGGAAAAGCTCAGTTGCTGAAATTGTTCTAAGACCTTGAGAGACACACCATGTACTGTGATCAGTGCTTCCTTTCACAGATTACATAATCGTTTACCTGTCCTTGTCATAGGTAAAGTCAGGTGGGTCTCTAACTGAAATCAAGAAGAAACAAATATAGGGAATTAATAAGCTCATTTGTTTTATTTGTACTCTCATTATTATAACCATGTACTTCATTTGCAGTGTTTTAAAATAATTAAAAAGTAGTAGTGATAAGTTTTCTCCCTCAAAAGTATTATAAATTATTGTCATTGGGATAGTACATTTTCTTCTTTAGGGGATCTTAAACCATATGTTAACTGTTCAAATTAATTTCTTTCCACATTAAACACTGTTTTATATATTTGTCTTATATATTTGACATTGTCTTGACTGTGTACTTATAAAAATATAGAAGATAATAACCAGAATATCTTGCATCAATAATTTTTAGTATGATACCCAAAGGAAAATTTAGGTAAGTGTTGGTTAATTTCAGAAATAATTTCAGACATGTAACTTAAGCTTTCCCTAGATGGAATTTTTCTTTTTCTGTTGCCAAACAACTCTTGCTTTGATATCAGTCAAGTTCCATATGGAACTTGATATGGAAAACATACCTACAGTGTAAGGTTTTTATCCCACTCTGAATTCAAAGGCAGATTTTCAGATTTATTTTTCTTTATTTTAATTTTATTATTATTATTTTTTAATGTATTTGGTTGTTGCAGGGTCTCACCATGCAGCTTGGACTAATGGTGATTCTCCTGCTTTCAGTCTCCTCAGCACTGGGATTATAAGGATGCACCACTGCACCCGGACTCTGGCCTGCTCAGCCCAACCTGGGGGCAGGGCTGGTACAGCATGTGGTGGCGGGGATCAAACTACAGTCCCTGCACTTGCCTAAACTTGCCTAAGCAGGCACTTTAGTCTGCTGAGATATCTCACCAACCCTAATTCTCACATTTCTTAAAGGAATCTATGCATGCATTTATGGCAGTATGCTTTCATGAGCAAGGCTTGGAGTGAGGCAGCCCCAGATGGTAGGCTGAGCCCTTGGGTATGTGTTTTGTCACTTTGGGTGAGGTAGCAGTCCTCTCTGATGTGGGCATTCTGCCCTCCCACTCTCCCCAGTTGAGCACTGGCTCTGCCCAGCAGGTCATGATGAGGACTGATGGGGGTGGGGCCCTCATCAGTGTGTAGTAAGCCCCAAAGGAAAGGTCTCTTTGAATTTTTCTCAGTGTTTTGTAGTTTCCACTGGTTAACAAGAAGCCAGTGAAAAAACACAGTACATCTTCAGACACATTTGACAAACCACATTTATACTAGATTTATTTTTTTCTTAATATTTACGTATTTATATATTTTGTATTGGGTCTCACTACACAGCTCAGACTCATAGCGATCCTCTTGTCTCAGCGTCCCCAGCACTGGGATTGCAGGATTGTGTTGCCACACCCAGTTTTAGGGCTGGCATGGCATGTGGTACCGGAGATCGAACCTAAGTGCTTGTCAGGCAGGCACTTAGACTGCCAAGTTGTCTTCTGGGCCCCAGATTTATTTTGTATGGTACTTCAATTTCTTATTGAGAGTCCAGCCCTAAGTCTGAGAACGTTAAGTCACATCCTGCCTCAGTTCCCTGTCAAGCCAAAAAAAAGTTTCAGAGCTGGTGAGATAGCTCAGCGGACTAAGCACCTGCTTTGGCAGGTGCAGGGACTAGGGTTGGATGCACACTGAGACCCGGTGTGGTAGCGCATGCCTATAATCCCAGCACTGGGGAGGCTGAAAACAGGAGGGCCACTATGAGTCAGAGCTGCATAGTGAGACACTGTACCAAATACATTAATAAATAAAATAAAATAGAAAAGTCTTCAAAAACCACAGAAGGCTATTTAATGCCAACCAGGGAGGCCAAGTAAAGAGGTCTGTGTCAAGAGATCTAGTCTGTTCCTTCCCTGTCTCAGGTAGTCTTCTCTCATTGCTGGGACAAATACCCAACAACCAGTATGAAAGGAAGGAAACATTTATTTAGCTCAGAGTTATTGGAGGTTTCAGTCCATACCCAGCTGGTTCCAAGGGAGAGTGGCATATGGCAGAGAGCAGCAGTTCATGGTGGCAGAAAGCAGCAAAACAGCAAGAGCAAAAGAGAGAAGTGGTAGCAACAATGGCACAATGGAAAGAACAAGTGTGTCACCTCCTTATATTGCCTTCAGGCTATCTGCCCCAGGCAGAGTGTATCACTCACACCTATAATCTCAGCAATACTCAGATCCATAATCTCAGCCTTGGTTCATGAATCAATGACAAAGTCCAGAAATTGCCCCATACTGCATGACTGCATGAAGTTTTAGGGGGACAAATACACACAAACCATAACAGTCCCTTTCATTGTACAAAGCTTCTGGTCTGGGTGATGGAACCTCCCTATTCAAGAATGACTCTTATGTCTTTTTCAGCACTTAACATTAAGATCCTGTGTAACCCTGTGATACTAAGTCATATTAATGAGGGGCCAGGGAGATAGCTTAGTGGTTTAAACATCTGCTTAGGCAAGTATAAGGATCCAGGTTCAATCCTCAGTACACAGGCCATGCCAACCTGCTCAAGGGTGCACACTTGTAATCCCAGAGCTGGGGAGGCTGACATAGGAGGATCACTATGAGGCTGAGCTGTGTAGTGAGACCCTGTACCAAATACATAAAATTAAAAAAAAGTGTTACATTAATGACTCAAAAGGTGTATTGATTGTTTATATTTGCTATACAAATAGTATGCCAATTCTTTGAACAGACACAGTTTTGAGTTTCTTGAGTGTATTGATTTCCATAGAATATTTTAAAATGGGATGTATGTTTCCTTTTGTACTATGGATATTGATGGACTTTCTCCTCTTTTTTGATGAATGTCTCATAGGAGAGAATAATTGAACGTTTGAAAGAACAGCGGGAGAGAGATGATCGGGAAAGACTAGAAGAGATAGAATCCTTCCGGAAAGAGAACAAGGACCTGAAAGAGAAGGTCAATGCTTTGCAAGCTGAACTGACAGAGAAAGAAGTAAGTCTGGGAAAACCAGTGAACCCTGATGATTCTCCTCTGCACCTCATCATCGTTAGAGCTGCTGCAAAGTAGAGACTTAGTTGAAAGTATTGAGTGAAGGTTTGGGGAATGTGCTGCCCTTCTGTTTGCAAAGCTTCCTAAGTTCAAAGGAAAATATTTCATGTAAATTCTTTGCTTGCTGATACTCTGCATATCTTCTCTGCTCTGCTGACTGTACACAGTTCAGCTCCCTGAAATTTTTTTCATGCCTTACCACACTTGTATGCCTTAGAAGATTCCATATTTTTTAAAATTCCATGATCATTTGTGTGAGATAATAACGAAATTGATAACAATTAACAAAAGCCCCACTTTGAGTGAGGGGCTGTTGTGTATTAATGCTTATGCTTAATGTGTCTGAGCCTCGCAAATGGGCCATCCACGTTTTCAGGCACTACAGAGATGCGGCACTACTACAAATGTTATAGCATTATGGATAAAATGTGGCTGTTCATCTGGAATTTTGTTTTTATGTTATAGTAAATAATTTAATGCAGGATTCTCATGATAGAGCAAATATGAAGACAGAAGATAAATGTTACTTGTGCTTTAGAAGTAAGACTAAATTCTTGAAATAAATTTCCTGCTTGGGAGTTCTAGAAAAAATGTATTCAATTATACTCCCTATATTCCAAAGGATACCTATAGTCTCTTGTGTTTTCAGCAATATACTTTGGGAGAAATGTATGAGAAGCAGTCATACACCTTATTTTATCCATTCTCCACAACTCTTAAAGTTATGTGTCATTGTCTACAGCTGGCCCCTTTGCATTATTTTTGTCTACAGGATGGACTGCTCTCCTTTAGGACTGTTCCAGCTTTGTAGTCCTGCTGGACTGGCCCTGTGTCCCAGCCCCACAGCATTCTCATTCTTTGTATGTTGATAAATCTATACAAATTAATGTCCAGTCTCATTTGGGAAATCCAGACAAAGAAGGATGATGAATAAGAGGAATTTTGAGGAAACCCAGAAAGAAAGCTACACTAGTTTTTTTTTTTTTAGGTGAAGATTATTTCTTTGATATGAAGATTTAGAATTTGAGTCACTTTCTAAAGTTTTACTGCTAATTCTGAGATAGTCAGCTATTAACTACTGTAATTTTTATGTACTAGAAGGGAGGCGTCGTTCTTGTATGTCCTATCCCTCATTGATTAGAGATGTTATTTGTGGATTTGTACCATAAAATCAGTGGATGAGTTCCAGTTGAAAAGATACCTTTAGGATGAAAACTGTTTTTTGAAAAGTGACACAGTGAATGAATTTTATACATTTCCAGAAACATTTATTGTACTTGGTACTGAGCTGAGTGTGCCAAATTCTGCTACAAAATGGAATCATATTAAGACATCTGAATAGATTAAGGAATTCGCTGCAGGGAAATGGTTTCCATTACAGAGTTAGGAAAGGCCAATATGTGTAAGGCAGACCATCATGAAGAGCAGATAAAAACCGTCAGAGGTTGATGATACAAATCACAAACAGAATTCTTCCTCCCATGGGTTCTACTCAGAAGGCCTTTCAAGTGATAGGGCCAGGCCCACCCAGAGTACTGAGGATAATATCCTTAAAGTGAACTGATTGTGAATATTATTTGTGTCTACAAAATACCTTTATAGCAACATGCATATTAATAACTGGGGACTATGGCATAATCAAATTGAGTAAAACTGGCCATCCAAACCATAAACTTAAAATTTATTTAAAGAAAACAATATAGTGTTGCAGTTAGCAGGGACCTTGTAACTTAACTGGCATAATAAATATCATGATGACAACATGACTAAATTACAAAGTCCTTCATTATTTCTGTGGAAGTGATATGATGAAGGACACTGAAATCAGAGTGTAGACTTGAGCTTTGGATGTATATCTGCCTTTAGTAGCTAGGTGACCTTTGATATTCAGGTAATGTCAATCTCAGTTTCCCAACCAAAAAACGAAAAGAGCTGATCTGTATGTCAGAGTATTAAGGAGTACCTTACTGAATGACGGTGTCCATTGTCATGAAGGTCATTCCAATGTCATGAAGCGGCCCAACATAAATTAGCTATTACGAGACATACATGTGTTTAGTATCTTTCTAGGTGCTACCAGTGCATAAAACAGGAAATACATACCATCTGATTTTGGGTGGAAACTACACATTTCAGTAACATGGTTAAATGTTGCTCCCATTTCATATTTGGTAATGACCATTGCCTTTTGTCTTAGTCACTTTCTCACTGTGACAAAATTCCCAATAATAGGCTATCTCCAAGGCAGAGTGAAATGGCACAGGGGCCTAGAGGAGTAACAGTAGTGTATCTCGTGGTATCCAGGAGCAGAGTCAGGGGAGCAGCTGGGAAGGGACACACACTCCTCCAGGCCACACCCCCATGACCGTGTCTTCTAATCAGGTCCTGCCTTCTCATATAACATTTAGCTATAAATTTATCAGTGAACTAATATACCAATGAATATAGTACCCCCATAATCTGGTCACCTCCCTAAAGCCTGGTTTATGATCACCTGATGTTCTTGGGGGACATTTAGGTAAAAACCACAATACCTCTGTTAAGTTATATTCAGTGATCTGGGAAAGAATTTGTTTCTTGTGTTTTTAGAATTCAGACTGTAAAGGAAAGTTCCTAGTTTCTCAACATTACTGGTGACTGAAAGAATAGAGGTAATTTCATTCTGAGTTGTAGAGATTCATTCTATCTATTGAATCTAGATTACAAAGGGCTGAAACATAAAATCTACTTTAGTTTAAAATTTAAATATGCTTATCTTTGGTTCTCCAGAAGATGTTTGAAAAACCAGTAGTTACTTTTCAGTTAGAATATAGCAATTGATTAAAAGAAAAAAAAAACTTAGTAAATTGTTCCTTTTATATTTGATTTGCTCTTGGTGGGGAAAACATTAAGTAGATATTTTCTGTCATAAGTGTCTCCCAGACTGCATGGCCTGACATTATTGTATGTAAATGGAAGGCTCATGGTGTCTGGTTAGCCATGACATGGAAAGAGTGCCTTGGGACTCACATCATTAGCAGGACTTTGAGCTGTGAAAAGTGCCTTTACTCTGCAATTAGATCTTCCTCGGTTCTGTAAGCTGGCCAACTTTAATTTCCTGGCCAGAGCTGCCCATTGTTACCTTAGTAAGACTGTATTTACTCGCTCTGTCTAATATGTACTTTATTGCTATGCATGGAATCAAATTGAAGTCATTGTTAAGAGAAATTGCAGTGTTTTACTTACTAGCATTCTTTTTTATTTTTCAGTCTAGTTTAATTGATCTCAAAGAACATGCATCTTCATTAGCCTCTGCAGGGCTGAAAAGAGACTCCAAATTAAAATCTCTAGAAATTGCCATCGAACAAAAGAAAGAAGAATGTAGCAAATTGGAAGCACAGTTAAAAAAGGTAAGTGAAGTCCAAGAAAACTATGCTTATTTAAAAGTGAATTTATAAGATGGAAGGAGTCATCTTTCAGAGGAAACAAACTCCTTATCTTTTTGCTGTCTGCTGATAAAAGAATTAATTAAACACTCTTAACTTTATCCTAAGAGCTCTATATCAAATCTGTCGTTGAACCTGAAAAATTACTTTAGGTTTCCTGTGAAAAGAATACTTGAAAGATAGTAAAAAAATATTAGAAGTAAAACAATATTATAAAAACCAGCCATTACTCTCTGGGCAAATCTCAACTATCAAAAAATAAATGAAAATTGTTTGAACAAAACAAGGAACTCAGGGTCCCCATTATTTTTTGATAAACTTTTACTGCCTTCAGAAGTAGGTTCATATTTGTATTACAGCTTTGTGAAAGTTTTTTCTAGCAAAATGAAATATCTAGAATTTCACAAAAATAGTTGAGTCCCTAGCATGTCTGTAGAATAACTATTTGTGTTTGATGAAAGAAATGGCTTTACTGTTTTAAGAAAGCTTGTTCTATTTAGAAAACTTTGGAAAAGTAAGCAAGCTCTTTATATTGTGGCATTCAAATGTTTTCTCTTACCCGAACATTTTTGTGGAGTGCATTTCCAGTCATGCATTGTTCCTTTGACTCCCTGTGTTGTTTGGTATGTCTGCACTCATTGTTCACATAAAACTCATAGCATTATGAGTTTAAGCATTTTGTTTCCCTTTGAAAACTTATAAATGTATTCAAAAGTGATCAAGAATCTGAACATTCAAATAAGGTATATAATTTCTAATGCAATAGAATGGGTATTTATGAGCTGTAGTTATGAAAATGAATGATATGGATAGTTGGGGATGTGAAAGGAATCACATATGTGTGGATGAACTAGTCTGCATATTTTAGATTTTGACATGCTGTTTTGTCTGATGCAATATATAACTTAAATATGACTACTTTGTGCTCATTTTATGTGGAATTTTAGGAAATTCTCATGAGAAATTCATACTAACTACAAATTTACATAATAAAATATAAATGTACAATCATGCCTCCTTGTAGGAAAATGGCAAAAAAGTATGAGTTGAAAAGTCTATGTAATAATTCACTCAACATCTCCCTTATTTTAAGCAATATTTAGTTAAGCAGAAATCTTGAACAGTAAATAAATATTTAAAATACCTATTTGAGGGTATTTAAGTGAGATTGACTTGGCCTTTCATGCATTGGGGTATGGTGTATATTCTTGACATATATATATTAACTGTGTTCTACAATATGGTATACATGTATATACATGTCAAGAAATTCATATATGAAGATACCTTTTATTTTATATTTTTGATCATAAGGAAGGCTTGGAAATAATTTTGTAAGAAAGAGACATTCATTGGTACTCTGTGGTGGTCCTTTGCACTGTCTTGATTCATTTACAGTCTGCTGAGTGTGGAGGAAGAGGGATCTCAAGTAGACCTGGGCCAGAGAAATACCTTCTATCAATTCTGATGAGCTGTCATCAAGATCATATTACATGTCAATCATTTGTGATTTTCATAGATACATATTCCATATCCTTTTTTAATGTAGCTCATCTGTAAACTTTGGAATCCTCCAGTAATTAAAAAGCAAGAGGTTCACATACTGATGATGCCTTTAGTTTTCATATACATGTCTTGATGAGTTTAAGAAGTCATCTACAGTTTCACCATAGCTGTGGTTTGCCCAAGAGATCACGCTCAGTGTGTATTTTCCTTTGTCTTTGAGGTGGACACATTATCTAAAGTTCACAGGACAAATCCTATAAATATTTTAACATTATTTAATATTATTTTGACAGCATTTTAATATTCCATATTTACAAGAAGTGACAAATACAACTGTGTTACTCTAAAGGAACTGTTTAATTTATTTCCAAGTAATTACACAATCTTTTTAAAAACTGTCTCCTAAATGCATAGTGCAGTGAACTTTAATAAGGTAATGATAATTTCAATATTTTTATGCTTCACCTGCAGATGCTACTTTATTATTTTTGGCTCTCTAGCATTACCTAAATTGAAGAGTTTAAAATATTTTTCAGTAGTGTTTAATTTGTACCAATAAATAGTTTTGTAAAAACCTCAAGTACCCATCACCTTAAAAAGAATTGAGATCTACAAGAAATATTTGAAAATATAAGCCAACAGTCTATGAATATACATATAAACACATCATTTACTCATGGAAAAATAAGCAGCTATAAAATCTTAAGGAGTGTCTGGACCTCCTTTTAAATAAAAGGGTATGTGACCTGTGAATAAAATATAAAGGCTCACTAAATGAAAGCTGAAACATAATAGTTTTACTATGTCATAAATATACCATGAAGTCCCAGTGGAATTTTGCTCAAAATTTGTGAGTGTCTAGGTATTTTTCTGCCATAAAATCCATGCAGTGTCATAGATGTATTCAGAAACCTGTCTCGCAGTGATGATAAAATCCAAATTAGATTCTTATTTTTGTCTCCTGAACAATGCTTGATCATTGGAAAACTGAGCTTTTCATATAAGTTTGTGTAGAACATTCACATGCATAATTTTAACCCTTTACTATGTGGTTTCAATTTAGGATTCCTTCAAATACTTTATGGTGAAAACTAGCTACAGGCAGAAAAAGAACTTTTCTTCACACATTCCATCCTGACTCCTAAGAACAGTGCAGTCAAGACTGGGTGTGGGGCATGCACCTGTAATCCTAGTGCGTGGGAGGCGAAAACAGGAGGATCACTACGAGTCCAATCTGTGTAGTGAGACCCTGTAGAACGTGTACTAAATACATTTAAAAAATAGTGCAGTCACATTAATTTTTTCACATATAAAGAAATCCTTACTATTACTGAGACTTCTTAAGTAAGGCTAATCAAATGATCTTTGCCCACCAGTTATAAATGTGCTTTATAATGCAATGCATTCATCAGTTATAGACCTGCAAGACTGAGGAGAAACTGGTTATTGTTGTATGAATCACATTGTCTTTCAAAGAGGATTTTTAGGTTCAACATATAGAAGGCAGTTAGGCTGTCTGGTTAAAAATCAGGTGAGAAGAATAGCAATTCAAAATGTTATGATTTATGCTGTTTAGTAATTTTCCAATTAATGTCATGCTTGAAGATAAAGTATTTTAAATCATAAAAGAAAAATCATTTACTTTTTGCAAGTCAGAGGAGTAAGAGTCCTGGCTCCTAGAAAGGCATATCTCAGCTTGAAGTAATAGTTCTTACAGTATTTCACCTTCTGCACCTACTGTGGAGCCCGCAAGTTATGGCAAATATTTAACTAGAAAGTACTATTTAAAATAATAGGAAGCAGTACTTTGAAGACATTTAATTCTCTATATAATATTGACAGGATTGTGAAGTCAGAATTTCTTCCAAAATTATATTTTAAAATTAATTCTCAAATAATAGTCAAAGCAGCTACTAGGCAATGGACAGTACTGTATCATGATTTTTTTAATCTACTATTGACTTAAATTTTTCATTTCCAGATTAAGATTTAACTTAATCTGATAATGTTTTGCTTTCTGATACTTTGCTACTATTAACCTGCCATTTTCTGATCTATAGTTTTTGAAGCTAAAGTGAATAGGATAGTCAGGCTTGTATTAATATAAAAGAAGAAGTATAAATTCTGTGATAAGATTTAATTAATCTTTTATTATTACCATCTTTAAACTTCAGAAAATAAATTGTAAGCTTGGCCAAAAGTACTTCTCTGATTCATTGCTGGAGGCCAGCACTTCATGTATCATCAAAAGTAGACAGCTTTCTTTATTTCATGGGTTATTTAACTTGAGAAAGGGAAAGTAACACAAACCTTAAATTTCTTATTCCAGCTATTCTTTTTTAGGAGCCAAAGTCAACAATTGTATTTCCCTAGAGCATCTCACTTTCACTGTGGAATGTTTAGAAATTGAATTTTTTTCTCTCTTTTTTTTAATGACGAGTTTGTCTGTGCGAATGCACTGGATTTGTGGAGCTAATGCTGTTTTTCTGGATTTTTCCTTCTTTCCCTGTCTGTGCTTCAATGCCTCCCCAACTTTGCAATGTAGCAAGCTGAGCAGTTGTTCAATCAGATGTACAACCCAGTAAGTCACTTTCACGATTTCCCGCTGTAACATATCAAAGCATGAGGATCTATTGATCACATGTCACATTGTGCTGTACTGGGAAAGTTTTGAAAATATTTATTAGCCTCTTCCTATTTTCATTCTGTCTAAAGAAACTGTGGCTATTGCCATTTCTTTTGAAATTTAAAAATTAGGAACTCAAGAAAATATTTCTAGCTCTGATATGATCTTATTCTTAAAATTCAAGTCCAGGTTTATAGATAAAAGTCAGTTGAATTTTAGGCTGATGGAATTTATCCTTAGATACTTCAAACATGGACTAATCTATATTAAAAGCAATAGTATTTGTAAAATAGCAAACAACTCAATGAATGCTTTATTTGTGAGATAGACATTAAACTTAGATGAGATTTAAAAATATGACCATGCTCTTTGAGGTAGCTAAATGCTTTATTGTGGGGTTTTGTAAGTTAAAGACATCATTTGGCTAAGGATAAATCATAATGCAGTCTCCTAATAATAGATGGTAGTAATTCTGATTATATCAGAAGGGAATACCAAAAAACAAAACCAAACAAAATTTGGTAACTTTTAAGAATATTTGTGGGCTGACGAGATAGCTCAGTGGTCTAAATCGCCTGCTTAGGCAGCCTAGGCAGGCACAGGGGACTGCAGTTCACCAGCCCACCCTCAGGGTGGTCTGAACTGGCCAAAAGAAAAAAAAAAAGAGAGAGAATATTTGTGAAATAGTCTAAATGCTACCAGCTATCTTAGTGACAGGTATACATTTACACGAAGCAGTGTATTTGTTTCTTTAATTCCTTTGAGAAGGGCATTGTTTTGTTTTGTTAACTCAAGTGTATTCCTAGGAACCTCTTCAAGTTGACTTGAATTTATCATTAGATAGATGTGACCTACGCCATCATGCGTTAGGATTTTCTCTTATGTATAAATTCCCAGTTTGGGTAAAAGAAATGTTATGGATAAAGGATGTAACTTATTTTTATTTGGCAATCTGTTATTCCAGGATACAAACAGCCTGATGTGCAAGGTTCTTAAAGTATTTGTTTTCAATCTCTACCCTCTATTCTTTTTTTTTTTTATTTTTAATGTATTTGGTGCAGGACCCCACTACACAGCTTGGACTCATAGTGACCCTGTTTTCAGCCTCCCCGCTGCTGGGACTATAGGCTTCTGCCACTACACCCATCTCAGTGGCTGGCTCAGTGCACCCGGGGGTAGGGCCAGCACTGCATATGTTGCCAGGGATTGAACCACAGTCTCTGCACTTGCCTGAGCAGGCCCTTTCTACCCTCTGTTCTTTTCTACAAATGTTATTTTTGCAGACAGAATTCCTAAATCCCAGTCAGAGCATCTTTATTAACCTCATTGCTCAGGTACAGGTTTTAGCAGAGCCACAAACATAATCAATCCAAGCTTCATATCCCATAGCATTTGGATGAAAGAGTTAATAAGTGGGCTAGAAAACAGTAGAGAAGTAAAGGAAGGCAGTGGGCTTGGAGTATCTTCAACCTTGAAAACTCACCCCAGAAAACAAACGCATTTTCTTTAGGATTTTTAAAAAAGAGGTTTCATACTTGCTAGTTAGGGAGAAGAAAAAATCTCCATATAACATGGTCTGAGCATGCAAAGGGCAGATGGAGATTGTTTTGTTCCTGTAACAGCAAAAATCTACCAAGACCATGGTAGGGGGTTTGTATGCCTATCAAGATAGCTAGGATCAAGAAATAACTCTATTAACTTTTAGGCCATTTTTTAGAAATATTTGTGACATGACATCATCCACTTTTCTTTCCCTTCAGCACCACGATGAGTCTCCAATACACAACAACAAACATTCCACTCTTTTCGGTGACTAATTCCAAAGTCATTGCTCCCCTCCCACTACATTAATTAAGCCACCCCATTGGGTTGGCATGCTGGGAATAGAGCCAACACTCATTTTATCTCCCTCTGCCTGCAGATAGTTTCAGGACCAATTCTTGGGGCTGAGAGGGATGCAGTATGACAGATCTTTCTCTCTTGTAGTCTTTTTTAAAATGACTGTTTTCCCAAGTTATAAAAATTATATATGGCCATAGTAAGAAATCTGCAAAACTGTAGAAGGATAAAAGAGAAAATAAAATATATGATGTCTGAGTGAACACAGATAATAATCATGAGGAACATTTGGATCCATCCTTCCCAGACATCTTGTTGGTATTCTTTTTTCTTTTCCTCTTCTCTCTTCCTTTTTTTCTTTCCTTTCTCCTCCTTTCTCCCTCTTTGTCTTTATTTGCTCATGTAATGCTCTATTTGTTTCACCATATTGCATTGAAGTGTTAATACTTTTATACCATATTTTTGATAATAGAGTTTTGTTATCTAATTAACTATTCTTCCAAAATATTCTTTTAATAGTTGTGTAGTACTCCATTCTATTTATTTATTCCACTAATATTGATCATCCTTCTCCTTTCAGCAGCAGTATAAATAATGCTCTGAAAAATATCTTTCTATATTGATCGCATTTCTTTCTATTTATGTAGAGTAAATTTCTGGACCAATGATCCCTGCTGAGTTGCACTTCATATAAATTCTTCCAGGCCATGTTTTTTCCACTGATTAAATGTGACCACATCCTGGACTATATTGAAATTGTCATTTTACATAAATTGGGCAAAATGTTCGGTGGTTTTTTCTTCGTTAATTTTCCTTTCTTTAATGAAGTTTTAGTCGTTAAGCACATTTATTAGTGTGTATATTTTTTATTATGTAAATTGTTTAAGTCATTTAAGTACTTGCTTTTGAACTTATTGGTTTGTTCATTGGTTTATGTGTTAGACTGTGCTTTAGATAGAACTTATGTCAGATACGTAGTAGTTCTACTTAATTTTTTATACATAGTGAAAACAGGATTTTGACCTGTATTTGTCTTTTTAAATATTTCTTAACTGTCACTTTTCTTTGAAGTCATTCTTTGATTCCATTCACCTATATTTACTTTTTTTTTTTTTTTTTTTTTTTTTTTTTTAGGGAAGGGTGTACAGGGTGTTCAGAGTCTTACTGCTAGATCAGACTCATAGTGATCTGCCTGTTCACAGCCTCCCAAAGGCCTGGGCCACCACACCGAGTCTCGATTGCCCTCTCAGCATGCCCTGGGGGTGGGGCCAGCACCGCAGGCCCAGGGATCAAGCCCTAGGCCCTTGCGCCGGGGCGCTTCAATCTGTTGCGTGATTTGGCTGGCCCTAAATCTTTGAAACATTACTTTGATAGCAATTTTGCCTCATTAGCCGCCTTTATTTTATTTTTATTAATATTGACAAGTGAGATTCTTTGTTTTTAATGATCCATACCCTATTTATCAAGTAATTCTCTCTTTATCTATTGATCTTGATACTACTCATTGTATACTAACTAAGCGCTCCTGTAGGGGAGCTGCTGCTTGTTTGTTGGGTCAAACTTTCAGTTATTGTGACTTCACAATCATTTTACACATCTACAGAAACAAATTCTGCCTTCATTTTATTTTTCAGTTCATCATAAGGTTGTTAACCTTTCATTTCCTATCATTCCAAGTGAACCTTAGAATCACGTTTCTAATTAAAGGCACAATTCTGATTATTTCAATTTGAATGTCCTGATTTTATACAACAGTCTTATAGTACTTGGTGTATTTCAAGTAATATTTTATCCTATTTACAAACTTCATATAGCTTTATTTTTTCAGTGTTTTCACCATAGTATTTGACATTTTTATGTTAGAAGCCTGTGATTTCTTTTTAAAGATGATGTAAAATTCTAAATGATCTTAACTTAGATAATTTTTAAATTTCGGTTGCAAATGATATATTTCTTTTAGTTTCTGGCTAGTTATTGGTACCTAGTAAATTTCATTGATTGTTTTATGTTTATTTATTTTATGTATTTATTTATTTTGGCGGAACCAGGTATTGAACTCAGGACCTTGCACTTGCTAGGGAAGCTTATTCTACTGAGCCATCTCCCTGGCACCTATGTTTATTTTTAATATGGCTACATTTCAGTTTAGGGTGAATTATACTATAATTGTTTTGTTACATAAGATACTTCTACAGTCATGTCTTTGTCTATCCATTTTTCACTCACTCAGAGTAAGCAAATATTTTTTTTAGAGTAAGCAAATATTAAACTTTGACATCCTATTGTATTTTTTCCCCAGAGTAGAAATAAGCCTTTTGCTTTTTTCTCCTTTTACTTTACTCTCTCCACTATATTAAGTGATAGTCTAGTGCCATTTCTTCGAAATCTAAGGTTTTACCCTTATATCCTTACTATTTCTCATAATAAAAACCTTTCCACAGCTTAACTCTTGGTCTCTGCTCCTGACGAGTTTTGTTATTTTAAAAGCTGTGCAGGTTAGCTTTAGTTGAATCCCTTTTCTTCTTTAAGTTAATTGTGGACAGATAACATTTTTAGTAGTCTCAGATATCTTTTTTGCTATTTCCTATTGTATTCAGAGATGGTATTCAAAATCTTTCATAAATGTTTAGGACTTCTGAGTGTCTCAGTTTAGTGCTTTTCATAGTGCCCCTCTTGTTATCAGGCATTATGGGTGACCTGGCTACTGGCTAAGATGACCTTGAAACCCCTCTGATGTTACCCACAAGGGTCTCCATCGTACACCCCGTCTGTCCTAGTTATTCTCCATTTGAAATCCTATCTTCTCCTCTGAAAACATGGATTGCAGTGTTCACATTGTACATAAAGGTTTAGAAGAAAAAGACCAAACATTTTTCATTCCAGAGGGATGAAAAAGTCTTGTTAATTTTCAGTGAGCTCTTCCTGCTGTATATGTCATTGAAGGACTTTATAATCCTGGGAGCATGATGGGCTGAATTATAAATGTTTTCACAGCTATTGTTTAGACTTAGGAGTTCCTTAAGAAATTTTTAGCCTATTTTTGAAAAGTGTTTGATGCACTTTTAGAACTATATTCCACAGTAGAAAATTACAATTAGTTAAAAGATAGTTTAGGATGTACATAATAAGTCACACATACAAATACACACACACACACACACACACTTCCTTCAATAGCTCTAGCCTTTTGAGTATCTAAAGAACTCAAGCAATATTAAATACTTATGATTTAAATGTAAATATTTTATTTGAGAAGATTTGGATAATTACCTCAGGCTCTCTACATTGCTAATTTTAGGAAATTCCATAGATGAAAGGAATTACATTAATAATCACATTTGTTTAAGGGGTGTTAAAGAATACTGGATGCATGCTTTTATTCTTTTTATGTTTATAACATAAGAAAAATTTTTTTGATATTATTCATATTATATATCTTATTTGTTCCTTCTATAAGAAACTTCTTGGTATGATTGTTTTAATAGGCAAATTGTACATATCCTGGATATGCTTAGCTTAAATTCTGAAATTATTTTCATTAAAATGAGAAAGCAAAATGTATCACTTTTAGTTTCCAAATGTGTTATTTTAACTTTGTCATTTGGATTTACATTACTTCATTGCATTTGAAATGAATTTAAGTGAATTAAATGTGTTTTAGCTTTTTAATCACCTTTAGAAACTATATTTACTAGGCAATATTTTGGTCAGAACTTAAAATTATGTGAACATTAGTATTACTTTTAAAGATTAAAAGTGTTAAAAATAGTTTATATAACTTGTTCTAGTATTAAGACATGAGAGGAATAGTGAAGTACTGTCAATGGACCTATGCCACTGAAGTGCTATAGTTAAGAATCGTACTTTCATAGTGCATTAATTTATCAAATGATTGCTAAAACCTAGAAGCTGCACTGGTAAAACACCACCAGAATCAGTAGTTACCACTCTACCTACACATTATGGCCATGGCCAATTATTTATTTATTTTGAAATAAATGATATTTCTTAATTTTTAGGGCCCATTTCAAAAAGAGAATGCTATATAATAATTCAGTATTCTCTGCCTTGTAACACAGCAGGTTTCTGGGTCAAAATTAGTGCTTTCCCTTCTGGGGATATGGAATGATGAATTTTTTTTAACTGAAAATAACCAGTGACTAATCTCTATAAGATTAAGTACAGCCGGGCGTGGTGGCGCATGCCTGTAATCCTAGCACTCAGGAGGCTGAGGCAGGAGGATTGTTGTGAGTTCGAGACCAGCCTGAGCTACAAAGTGAGCTTAAGGCCAGCCTGAGCTGCATAGTGAGACCCTGTCTCAAAAAGACAAAAAAAGGACAAAAAAAAAAAAAAAAAAAAAAAAAAAAAAAAAAAAAAAAAAAAAAAAAAAAAAAAAAAGATTAAGTACAGATAAACTTGAGATAAACTCTTGTGTGTATTAAACCCCAATTTTTAGTTTAGCCACATTTTGCTTCTTTAATTTTTATATAATGTTAATCTGAAGTTTCACTGTATTTCCTAAGTAGTTCTTCTTTCTTTCATTAAAATAACTGCTAAGTAGCATGGGATACTACCTAAGGCATGACTAGGTATCTCTTTGTTTCTGACTGAGCCTTTCAAGTCTGATCACTGCAAAACATGTAGGCTTTTCCACATCACTGAGGCCTCAAACTTTGTTTTGATTATTTCCTTTTGTAGGAAATTTTTCTTACATATAGGAATGCAAGAGACATAATCTGGAGACCCTAAAAATCTCATTGATCTGTTGCATAATGCAGGTAGTCCTGTCATGTTATTCCTCAGCTTTCCATGTTTTGATGAGGCATTCTCAAGAGTTGCTGTAAAAGTTTCCAAGAATATTTTACAGAAGAACCAGCTATCTAGCTCTGCCTTTACACAGTGCTTTAATCAGCAGAGTTAAATCTCTGTACTAAACATGGAGTGTTCCTTGATATGACTTTGGTTTTCATATTGGAAGTGTTGGGGAGATGCAGTAGAAATAAATTCTGAAAAGGGAATGCCCACACCCATCTTCACTTTCAAGAAATAGATTCCAGACTGACTGAAGCTGATTTATCTTAGAACTGAATGGGCAAGGACCTCCCAGGTGGGGGACCTAATTTCAAACCTGAATATCCTTTAAAGGAAATCATTACTGTGTATTCATCAGATTAAGTCCTGAATAAGTCTGAATGATATAATGGTAGGAATTGTTCTGATAATGATTTATTGTTTGGACTAAATATTTTATCTCCTTTCATCAACATGAATAATTTAGCCTGTCAGCCCATACTAAAGAGTGCTTATCATAATTTGAGAGCACAGAAGTACTAACTAAATATAAATAAAATGCCTCCATTTGTCCAGTTGTAGTGGAGATTCTAGCCTTAGAATTTTGAAGGATGCATTGGCTCTATAAATTGTATTTTTCAGTGTAGTATCACTGAGTGATGGTCTGTAGATCACAGAAGACCACACTCATGCCATAGTGGTTAAATGCTTTAGCTTCTCTTCAAAATTTGTAAGTCTTACTGAATAAAGCTGGTTGCCTGAAAATTTTATAAAGTTTTGCAGAAAATTTTGCCTACAACACTTAAGATAGATTGGGGACTTCACAATTGTGGGAAACTCCCTCACTGCCTTCACATGACAGCAAAGAAGCAACTTTTACTGTCACAACTTTATATGACTTCCTAATTTTTTGGTGCTAAAGGTAGAACCCAGGGTGTTGCATCTGCTACACAGTGCTGCACCACTGGGATACTCTTCCCAGCCTGGTAGAAACATTTTTAAAGTGGTATATATTTACATATACTTGTACTTAAAAGCCCTTCTAAGAATTCTGGCACTGAGACAAAGTATTGTAATATAAATTCTTTTGCCTGGAATCAATAGATATTGGTAAGGAGATGATAAGATAGACATATTTAACTCATTTAAATGAAAGGTAGGACCTTTCATTTAAAAGAATAATAAGCACCTGCAGAATCATCTCATAGACATCAGGTAAGCTCCAATAGTGGCAGTGGTCTTTATTTTGGTAACGAGATCTAACTTCAGCATCATATGAATTCATCAGTGTGGGAGTCTAGATTCTAATCTTTGTGTTCCCCCGGCCCCTGGGTTTCTGTATCTTTATATTCACATGAGCCCTTTCCCACACTCATTTATGGGAAAAGACTTCCTGCTAATCTAACTTCATCCAGTGTTAACAACTGGCTGTGGATTCTTCTCAAGAATCTGAAAGAATTTGTCGTTTACCTACAGCTAGCCACTTGGCCTTTTGTATGCCTACCAGGGAGACTTCTTTGAGTAGTACATAGTGTCGTGAAAAAAATTAAAGAAGCCTATAAGCTGTATGACAAACCCTATTTCTGGAATATGTATTATAAAATAATACTCATAATAAGACAAACGTATGACATCTACCCATTTTTTTTTTTTTTATTTTGTAGTTTTAACTGCCCTTTGAGAGGCTAATTGATTTGCCTATAGACATAAGCTACAGGACTAGATTTAGGCCACACAAGTAGTCATTCTATACCCACTTGTAAAAAGTAATGGTAATGATAATAATCATAAGACTAAAAGCGACCGAGATAAACCATAGTGGCTAATTTGTGAATCTTTAAAAATCAGAACTGGGTAGGAATTTTAACTGTGTGTAGAAATGAATGACCAAAACATGTTTATTTATTTGTTTAGACTATTTCTACATAGTGCTTTCTAAATAGTGCTTTTTTAAAAAAAATCTTAAACTCATTGATTTCACAGTTGAAGAAATATATGAAAAGGTGCTTAGCTGTTGCAGAATAATGGTAACATGAGAACAGAAGAAGTTATACTAAAGATTTCTTATAAGCTATTTAAAACTATATTTTTAGGGATTTTCTGTCATAAAAGTAGTGAGTTGATTCTTAACACAAATAAAAATAGCCATACAGACTACTTTCTTTTAATATAAAGTACATTTTAAAGTAGAGATTAGGAAATTTAAATATCGTGTTAGTTTAAAAAATGTTAGATGAGTCAACCCCTGAAGGCATATTAGCTCAGATTGCATTTTTAGATGATATTAATCATAATGAAAAATTTAATAATCTATTATAATGAAATCCAGAGACATGTTAAATAAATGGTATTTTGAAATATGTTGATAAAACAAAGTAAACCATTATCTGATAATATGTCAGATTGTGTTTTTCAAGTTCTTTTGCATTAAGTTGAATTATTTCTTAAATGAAGAACTATTACAGTCTCTGAAAGCAAATTATTCCTCTTTTATCCTCATGCTTAAATAATATGTTACATGCCAAAATATTATTTTTAAAATGATTATTTTGTCATAAGTAAGAAATTTATTTTATACTAATTTTTGAATTTTTTCTACTAAACCATTGCAAAGACTGTCAACCTTCTAACAGTAGTATTAGTATTAATTTTTCTAACCATGCATGATTCATTTGACCCCACAATAGCTATAGCTTGCTTGCCTTGTTTTTCCCTGAAATTCAGAAGTATGTAAGAGCACAATAAATATCTGCTCCACATACCAATATAGCAAAACAACTTCAATCCTAGTAAGTTGTTAACATTTTATTACTTACACATGAATTGTGGAGATACATGCATATACAACTTCTCTGAACCTTCTTTGTTGAATGTGCACTGTTGTTAAACTACTTGTTTTTTCCCTGCCTCCTCTTTGAAGAAGTCAATTAGGAATAATGGGAAACAAGGGGTAGGCAATACATTGCAGTGCAGTGTTATTTCCATCTGTCTGGGAATATTTCAGCCAAAAGTTTATTTTGGGAAAAAAAGCCATAACATGTACGTACACACATACAAAACCACAAATACTTTGGCTGCAAATTATTCTGCAGTGTTGTTGCCTGTGTCTGTTCCCCTGTGTACAGCTGCCACCCACCCATGCATGTGTTTGCAGATTCTCGTTTGTCTGCTTGTTCATGGATTAGCTCATCTTTCTCCTGGTTTAGGTTACATTTATTCAAGAGAACAAGACTGATGGGTATGTCTGTTGGCTGCAAAGTCCTTCCCCACTATGGAGTCTTCTTTTAAACTACATCTTCTGCTGGCATATCAGTAGGATGAAGTGCTCACTCATCAATCTGTCTCATACATGTTACCTGGTTGTATGTATATCCTTAATGGATCTTGGGAAACAAACTAATACTGTGCTATTTTATTAACAATGAATTTGGTTTAAATCATCTTTTGCATTTTAGAATTAAATTGTCATAGTTCTGCTTGCCAGAGCAGGAACAAAGATATAGTCTCTGTGTCCACCTTGTCTCCTACTTTTTGGTGGATAGAAAAGCTAGAAGAAGCAGTAAGAAAAGAAACTCCTCATGTGAAACTGTAAAATAGTTTTAAAGCCACATTTTGCAAGGTACTGACTGTGTGATTTTTTTGTGTCCATTGTGCCTTTTCAGGGACAGCATACCCATAATTCTTGTTGGTCATTTTCTCTCCAGAGTTAATTTCTGGGCCATTGGTGACTATACTATCTATTATTTTAAAACTTTGTCTTAACTACCTTCTTTAAAAATGTAATATTGAAGGCACATAATATTGAAGATGACTCCAGGATGAACCCGGAGTTTGCAGATCGACTAAAACAACTTGATAAAGAGGCATCTTACTACCGTGATGAGTGCAGCAAGGCCCAAGCAGAAGTAGACCGATTGCTGGAGATCCTCAAGGAGGTAGAGAATGAAAAGAATGACAAGGACAAGAAGATTGCAGAACTCGAGAGGTAAGTTTTGGAACCCCATGAATGGTGAGTGAACACTGAATGCTTGGTTGCCCATTACAGGTTGTGATTCATTAGAATTCATGTTTGTATTGCAAGCTAGAAATAAACTATGTATGAGTCATATGGCTTGGTAAAAGGTAACGTGTTTTCACAGGGCATGATGATGGTAACTAGCTTATGTTTGAGTGATTATATGCTTCTTCAGTGTTCAAGAAAATAGTGATTGATTTTCTTGAGTGATGTCTGTCATCCAGTATTTGTGCCAACTAAGTCATACCAAAAGATTGGCAAGTTTGTTATCTGAAATATCAGTTCTTTCCTGCCCAAGATGAGCATTTGTGGCTTAGGTTCGTCTTGATCAAAAGGATATGCTAGAATATGCTTAGTAATTTTTCAGTCAAGTTGGAGGGGGCTCCTCTTTTGTGAGTACATCTGACACATCACAAAAACTCAACCTTGAGATTTATCTTTTTGGAAGATCTTATAACAGATGCTTGAACAGGGCCCACTTGATAAGAAATTCTGTCTAAAGAGGATTTTATTAGTGTTCTAAAGTATTTAGTTTTTTAGATAAATTATATCTATATTATATGTATGAATAGTATGGTCTCTAAAGTAAGCTTAGGGCTGGGGAGATGGCTCAGTGGAATAAACGCCTCCCTGGCAAGTGCAAGGGCCTGAGTTCAATCCCTGGTTCTGCAATGAATAAATAAAAATAAATAAATAAAGTAAGCTTACTATCCATGATTTTTTAATACTTCATAAGGAACGAATTTTCTGAATAGTCTTCCATAATTCTATGACCTTCTAGGATTTCTCATTGGCTCAACAATAAGGCAGAATTTGTCTTTTCTAGATTTAGTCCATATGGAAAAGATCAGCAAATTTTGAATAAATCAGCAAATGTTCACCAGTTCTGATCAAGACACCTGTGATGCTCCAATGGACTTTAAGACATATAGAGTAGCTCTCTGTGGTCTTACAGAAAGCTGATGAGCTTTGCATCTCCTTTATGCCCACTGTGTGGCTCTGAGTCTCATTAGAAATGGCTCTCTAATGACTTATTAAAATGTACCATGCTTTGCAAGTACCTACTTCCCATGTAAGATGGGACAGTTGTATCATTAGGAACAATTGAATGCTAAAGTAAATTCCCAATATTAATTAGCTCTGTATTAAATTCCCAATAAAACTTCAATATATTCAAATATAATGCATGTAAATACCAAATCAATTATAATTTCTTTTAACAATATTAGCATTAGCTTGTTTATAATACCATACAACTTTGATTCAGTGTCATCAATGTTACGAATTAAGGCAAGGATTTCTTTTCTCCCAAGTTAACTGTACAAATAAAAATCTTTTCAGACTTTGTTTTAATTTTAAAATGTGGACATATTCTGCCAGTGTTCTGGCTCTTTGTAGCTACAACACTTTTGACTTGAGGTTTATCTATTTACATGGATCTTTGGAGTTACATTGCAGAACTGAATTTTTTTTTTTTCTTTAAAAAGCAATCATGAAATCACAGAGCAATTATGACCATATCTGCTTTTGGTTAAAAAAAAAAAAGAAAGAAAGAAAAGAAAAGAAAAGTTGACAAAATTGAATGGGTTTCTGGAGATTGATCCTTTGCAGGACTAGAAAGATAGAAAACTAGAAATGAGAAACATCAGAAAGATGAAAGACTATATATAGCTAGTCTACTGCTGAGAAGCAGTGAGCCTTATGGCACTTGTCCTACATCACAATACAAATAATTTTAGTGATAGTAATCACAATCACAGGAATAGAGTTTGTATATTTTATGCTCAGAGTGTGCTAGTTCCTCTACAAGGTTTGACCTGTAATACATTATGCCATTTGACCCTACCCACAATAACATTACTATGATACTTTCATAAATGACAAACTACAATGTATGCAGATGAAGTAACTTTCTTAAGGTGACAGACTGCCTAAGAACCAGAGTAGAGATTTTCAGCCCAAAATTGACAGAGAAGCTGCTGAGAATGATCCCTTCCACTAACATGGAGAAACTAGGCCAGTACCGAATAGGCATACGGTACCAAAGAGCCTCACAGCCAGCCCAGAGCCCTCCCTGAACAGGCTTCATGGCTGGGCCAAGAAGAGATTTGCCTCTTCTTTATTAGCTTTTATGAGGAAAGTTTTTTCTTTTCCACTGAACCAGCTCCCCAGAACTGTAATTGAAAATTAGGATCAGCTACTATAAAAATATACATACAAATAGCTTAATTGTCTAGTTGGACAAACAGGCTTTAGCTAGATGCTTTTGCCATTAAATCATCACAAATATTCACAGTTTTATTTCTTCAATATGGAATCCATTAAAGCAGCAGTGATTTTATAGGCATTTATCTTTATGTACTTTCTGCACATTTGCTTTATCTCTGCCTTTGCCTCTCCCCAAAGCTGATGCCTCCCAGGCACTGTAATTCATAAAATGTGTGGTGGGACTTGACTCCGTCCCAGGCCTCTGCCTGCCTGTGTCTTGGGCCCAGCAGCACAACGTAGTCTGGGAAATGTCTGTGCCCCAGCCCCAGTCCAGACCCCTGAGGAGATGAGGCTGGTGATCCACAAGGGAAGTGTCTTGGGAAACAGAGGGCTCAGCCTGGGCTGCTGTTGTGAAGCATTATCTGCTGGGCTATGTGTGTATTCTGACCAAAATGTCTAACCTGAGTTGTCGGATGGCCTTTTTTCACATTGGGCGGTATCTCCGTTTGTTGGCTTAAACTACAAAGTTTATACTTCATAATGTTGAGACCTGAGATTTCTTAGCAGTATGATATATATCTCCATTTTGAAGGCATGGAGAAACTCTTACAATTAAGTTTGTGATTTTGAAAATCTAAATTTTGGAGTAAATTTGTGGTCTCTGGCTTGTGATACAACCTACCAGAGTGAAAAGGCCTTTTGGAAAAAACAATTATATCCTAAAATATGCCAGAATTTAACTCATATGCATTGAAAGGTAAGGGTTTAGGAATAACTCACATACCCCTAACACTGTTATGCTTTACTTTCAGCAGTTTGTTTCCTTTCTGTTCTGCTGTTTTCCCAGTTTTTATTTTCTATAGCTTGAATTGTCCAAACAACACATGGCTAGCATTTACACAATGAATTTACCCCTCACATTCCACATGAATGATCTTTTTCATCAGCCATTAAAGACCTTTCTTTTCAAGGGGCATCTTGCTATAGTGTGGCTATCATGTACTTCTGCCTGCAAACCCTTGCACTGGATGCCAGGGGCCAAGCTAGAAGCTTCTGCCTTTGCTTATTGGCTGCTCTTAGGAATTAGCAACAAGAAAGATAGTAGGCCTTGAGCAAGCCCATGAATTGGCCAAAATCAGGCTTTCTTTTGACAATGCTAGGTATCATATTTGCTGTACAAATAGCTAATTAAACCTTAAAGGCAGTGAAATACATGGCACTTCTGTGACAGTGCCCATCAAAGTCTGCCACTTTTATTTGAATTTTCAGAACTAATCCGTGGTGCCGTAAAGGGAAAAGACATGATGGCAAAGTCTATCAAACAGGATTCGCTACCACTGGATTTCTTGTATCCCACCCATGAGTCAGAATCATTCTGGTGAACTTCCATATAATTATCTTAAATCTCTTAGGACATTTGCTAGTGTTTGTCCATAGAATAGGGAACATTTAAACTGAGCCTTTAGTCACATCTGTCTCCTCTATGGAGGTGTGGCTTGGACCCTAGCAGTACTACTCTTAAGACAACATCAGTGGAGGAACTGCAGACCGAGGGTCTGAGCTGCATGGCAGATCACAGCTTTCTCCACTGCTCTAACACACAGACTAAGATGAGTCCAGGCCACACTGATGGCTGAGGAGGAATCTGAGAGCTGAGCAGGCCAGGACTCCTCACTCTATGGTGTGGGCACAAACCATGGCTGGTCTTAGGTTGCCCTGAAACAATTAAAGCGTAAGAAACTTAAAAAAAAAAGACAACATCAGAATAGATGACAAGATGCTACTTAATTATCTGGATAGAGGACTAATGCTACTAGACATTTGGACCTTGAGAAATGACTTTTAGTTTCCTAGCAGAACTTTATCTAATATTGAGAAAAAAACTATTGCTTTGCCATCTAATTCACCCAATAATATACTGATATAATTTCCTTGTTTTCTTTCAGGACTTTTCAAAATTTAAAATTTAAGATTTATAAAGTATCACAATATGTCGTAGAAACTTTATTGGACATGCAAAAATGTTTGCTTTTTTACTTGACAGCAGTTCTATTTATTTTGATACACACTCTTCTCAGTGAGTAATTTTGACTTATGTTTATTAATTTATTTGAAGGGAATTTTTTAATACAAGCAACAGATGGCTGTACATCATACCTTGCAACCATCTGGGGTGGATTCCGGATGTCATGGATACCTTGAGAACTTGATGAAAACTAGGAACCCTTGAAAAGGCAATGAAATCTTAAATGTTTGCATACTTCTGCAGTGTAGAGTTCCCTAAAACTTGTCTGCAGACCTTAGCTCAATTATCTCTGATTCAGAAGGACTTCAGATGGCAGCTGGAACCAGTGTTGAGGAAGTCTTCACAATGACCATTGCCTGAACTAATGCATTTTTTGATCATTTGTATATTTATGATCATGGAGCACTATGTACGAGCAAGGAATTAGCAAATCAATCTTTCCATCATGTGCTTAATTTTGAATTTTCTCTGATTTTTATCATTATAGTCAACGTTGAAGTCATTGAAATGTTCTAGTTTAGGCTTTATCCTGGGGTGTATTTTGTTTTATTTTTTCTTCCCATGTGACATTCTTAAAAAGCTTCCTAATTGTGTGGAAGGGTGGGTCCCACTGAGCGTATAGCTGATGAAGTACTTTGTTTATCCACTTTGTTTTTGTAGAAGGTACTTAATAGGTTAAAAAAATGATCTCTGTTTTATGTTCCTGTAGTAGTCTAGAAGAAGATGATCCTGATTTTTTTCTTCTAATATTTGTTTGGCATGGTGTTTTGACTGATTAAAATGGCATGTTAGATATCTCTGTACTAATAAGTTAACAGGCATGTGGTTCTTCTCAGGGTGAAGTTGGAACCTCATTTTCACAACTGAACAACTTTGCTTTTTTTTTTTAGCTTGGGAGTTACTGTTCCCTGGCTTAGGAGGCTGATAGGCAGGCGGTTCCCCACTCACCGCCCTCCCCACACAGCCTTTGATCATTACTAGGTCCAGTGCTCTGTGCGCATCAAAACTGGAAATCTTTGAACTGAATGCCAAATTGTTGAGCCCTTTTTGGTTTCCAGGGAAGAAGGAAAAATATCTTATAGGCCATTACCATCCAACTTACTGGTTCAAATAAAAATTTGTCTGACATCAGTGCTTAGTGCCCTGTCTGATATCTTAGTAATTTCAATTTCAGTTTATTGAATAATAAAATTTTATATTTAAACAGATAGAAGCTTTCTCCATATGAGTACTTTCAGCAAAAGGCAAATACTGTTACCTCTGGTTCACATGACTGTTTGCTATGATTAAATGTATAAGAGCAGATACTAGTATGTTTAATATAACAGCTTACAGTGTGCACCCAGGACTTTTTGAGGATAGTATCACTTAAAATTGCTTTACTTACCTTCATTTGGTTATAAAGCCTGCTAATACAACATCTGTTGGCTGTATGTTTAAAACTAATGCATTTCCTTCCTTTTATTCTCTTTTGCTATCCCCTTTCCTTTCTGCTTATCCTCCAAATTGCTGCTTTCACCCTTGCTCCAATCAGCTTGACGCTCAGGTCAGTACTTTTAGTTTTTCTTCTAACTGCCTTTCCCTCCTAAGCTCAATTTATTGCTTGCACTTTGTTTAACAACACATTTCTTAAATGGTTTTTCTCTGGCCACTACATTTTTTCCCATTTCATTCCATGCGTAGCAAAGGTGTACTTTATGTGAAGGCTGTATAGGTGGGAAAAGATTTTTAAAAAAGAAGGAAATAAATCACTGTGGAACTATTTGATAAAACTATTTCTGGCCTGTAAAATCAGGAAGAGAAATTATTGTGATAATCCCCTAATACACTTCTCCAGAGCAGTTTACAGAACTGACTGCATGATGAAACAACTTGGGACTGCGAAGAAAACAAATACAAGATGCTAAATTTGGAGAACAAAAGATCTCTCCATGACACAATTTAAAAGATTAATGGTGTAAACTCATTCAGAATTTGCGCTTAATAAATCACTGTGTTTTGGAAGATTTATAATAGTGTTTTAAAGTCACTTTTGAAAATTATCAGTGGGTTAGTAACATATTGTACACATATGTTATTTCCTGTCATTGTTTTGGTTTTAACTTTGTAAATTCATTTTTATTAGTCAGAAGACATACTGTAATTATTCAGGGCCCAGCATTTGGAACCAAGTGTAAAACTAGATTCTCTGTTGACTACATGTGCAATATTGAGCATCCTGGATTTGGTTCCTAACGTGGAAGCCCCCATTAATAATAATTTCTTCCTTCTCAAGGAAGACTTCTCTTTCTGATAATACATAGTAATAAGTAATGATTTCTTTATCATTCTGTTCATGAATTTACTAAAGCATGTTCACTGGTTGATTTAAGGCTGTCTAGGTATGAAAAAAGAAACTGTTGATTTAGTAGTCACCCCCATTGCTCTTTAGTAATGAACAATACTATATTTTATTCAGTGTCTGAGCCTTTTATTTTATAAAATTCCTTAACCCCTAGAACTATGCATTTACTGTAGTAGCAAATGATTTTAAAATCCTGGTCACATGAGCAATTTTGTCCCATCTCCAGCTCCCAATGCTGGCAGCTCTCACTCCTTGAGTAGGCTTTGCTATTCCCATGGGAACATACTTGGAGCTCATTACAGTGAAGGCAGCCCCATTCTCAAAAATTTGCTCAACAGAGATCCATTCAAAGATTACCAAAAAGTTAATGAGTGTTAATTCATCTCCTGGCATAGACCTAATCTGGTGCAGAAACCCAGACATCCTAATGGGAAGTGGGCAGGAGGCTTGGCCAGATGGCACCCAAGCCGTTCCTCCAAGTTTTGGGATCTACTCAGTTAATGAAGCTTTAAGCTTTCTTCCTTGCCTTTCTTTTTTGTTGTCTTTCTCATTTTGCCTTTCTTTTACTGCCCCTCATCTGTACCTCTTGATATTAAAGCCATTGTATCTATGGCCCTCTTTTACTCTTATACCTCAGGCCTCCTGACTAGTCGTTTAGTTTTTCAAGCACATTGTACTGTGTTTTTGTCCATCAGAAGCAATATTGTATGGTTCCTAATTTTCTCCTTTTCATGGTTTACAAATATGAACTCTGAATATCTGAGGTAGGGTGCAAAGTTAGGGCTGGACTCAGTTTTGAGTAACCAGTGGTTCTGGAGAAAGTGCAGGATGTGTTCATTTGGTTTGCATGCCAAATCTAGTTGAATAAATTTTAGGGCTCAAATTAAAGTTCATATCATTGCAATATCATTTAACCTATTACTGTAAGTGAACACATTAGAGAAAACCTACAATTGCTTGAGTAATCTCTGGTTACGTTATTACTGAGGTAGGAATTGGGCAGTCCTACTTTCCTGGAAAAAAACAATCTTAGATGCTTGAAAGCTTTGTGAGCTTTGACAAATTTCCACAGTTCACAGTACATGTTTTTCCAACTGCATCGATGTTCACCAGTTAAAGTGAAATTTAGCAATTGAATTGAATGTAAGATCTTCAGGTTATGTGCTTTCTTCATATGGCTTTCAGTTGCAATACATATATGTGTACATATGTGCATATTGTTTTCTATATGTCATGGATTTTAGAAAAATCATGTCTGATCTTTCCTACTACAGCAGTTTGTGGTCTGCCCTTACAGATTTCCACCTCCCAATCTTCCTTTGTGTTGTGTATTGCACAAGAGGGTCTCCTTCCAACTGCTGCTTTAGTGACCTCATTTTCTTTTCCAACTGTATGCAGATTCTCAAGCTTGAATGCAAGTTAGACAGGTATTAAGTATTATTGGCCTGGTAAAATGCAAGCTGTTCAGTTCTCCAGTAAATCCACTTTGGTCAGGAATCTCTATGTACAAAGCAGTGGGAAGCTGGCGAGGTTTAGCAGGATTTGTGTGTTGTATCCGGGGGAGGGTCTGTATGAAGTTTACCCATTTCTAGGAACTATTTGTGAGATTAGCATGTGGCTTATGATCGATGAGGTTATCTTCTTAAATGTACATAGGAACTGACTGGAAAACAAAAAGATAGCCTTTGGGATTCAGTTCAAAACTCCTGCCAGAGAACCAAGTGAGTAAAATCAGAAGGTTTGGGTCCTTCCCTGGCTTTTCCATCCCTCAGTTTGCTTTGAATCCTGAATCAGCTGCTTCGTTGTTTGGGCCTCAGTGTCACCTTTTGGAGAGGAGGGTGCCTTCTCTGAACAGTGCTTCTGGGGTCCTCTGGGAGTGTGAGATCACGTGTCTGACAGGGGCAGGAGCTGTTGGTGGTGAGCCTAGGCTACTCCCACAAGCAAGCTCCATCCAGCTGATGGCTGGCACCTGATAGCAGGTGTGAGATCATTGTTACGGACTCACTTCAAACACTTATACCAAAAAAAAAAAAAAAAAACAAACCTCCCCAGAGCCCGATACTGTGCTCTCAATCCCTCATTGTTCTAGCAAAACATGAAGTAACTCCCCACACAGACTCCCCATTTAGGCACTGGAGGACCATTGCCTAAAAAAATAATGAAAAACACACTTCCCAGAGCATACTCTTACTCTCATAATTCCCCTAGGTCCATTCCATGCTCCATTTCTTCCAAAAATGCACAGTGAGTACCTACTCAGTGTTAAGCTGAGTAATGCGTGCTGTTTTGACATTTCCAAAGAATTGCTGATGAAAAATGAAACTAGTTAAGAAACCCTGTGTGTTAAAGCTGGCCAGATAGCTAAGTGAATTAAAGCCCCTCTTAGGCAGACATATGGGCTGAGATTCCATGCCTGGCCTGAAGTGCTGGCCCTACCCCCAGGGCATGCTGCGAGGGGGGATTGAGACTGGGCGTGGTGGCAGGCACCTGTAACCCCAGCACTTGGGAGACTGAAAACAGAACTACAAGTCCGATCTGTGTAGTGAGACCCTATAGACACTGTAGACCTTATACTAAATTAATAAAAAAAGAAAAAACCTGTGTAGGACAGTCTTTTTTTATGCTCCCAATGCAAGCTGATAATAATAAAAGTAATAGCAATCATGAGAAGAAATAATAATAACAGGAACATTGATAATATAAGTGAGCATAAACTGAGTGCCAGGGCTGAATCGGTCACTTTTTTCCAGTATTTACTTCTTATAACAATCATATGAGATTGGACTGATATTTCCTCCATGATAGAGAAAACTGGAGTTTGTAAAATTTGAATATTTTTCTCAGGTTAGTACAGATAGTAAATAACTGGTTATATTTACTGTTAGTAAATAACTGGTCTCCTCTCAGATCAATCTATTTTGATTTATAAATTGAATTTTTTTTTACCACTTCTACTTCAGTTACATAGTAAAAGCTCTGAAAAGTCCTGTAATAAAGAATCCTGTTCAATTTTGTTCAAGCTACAGTTTTTCAAATAGATATTCATTCATAGATTATAGTCCTTGAGCACTAGGGGGAAACTGTCCCAGCTGATGTGTAGCCATTACTTAGGTTCGTCTCTGTCTCCTATCCTCAGTGTTCCTATGACAGCCCTTTCCCTCTAGATCAGTTTAGGTATTCCTCTTCCAGAGGCATCTGCTGGGCCTCTGGGCTTGCACTCTAGCTGTGTGCAAGCCTAGGCCTGCCAGCCAGTCTTGCCCTGGGGTGTTAGTGAATGGATGAGTGCCAAGGAGAGGAGTTTCCATTGGGTTCATCTCACCCCTCTTGTCCTTTTCTGGGCCCTCAAGGAGAGTTGCTGGTGGGCTCTTTTAGGAGTAGAAAGCATATCTGCAGTGGACACCATACCTAGCTTCATACACATAGCCCTAAGAAATGAGGTGGTAGGTTTCTACCATGTCAGATAGAAAGTTCAAGAAAAGCCAAAAGCACAAATACAAAGACAAAGGAAAAGATCCTCACCTGAACTAGTTTTCTTTCCTTATTTCTGTTTCTCTTTTCTGTCATTTTCCCTCTGGCCTTTCTTTTCCTCACCTTTGTCTTTCCTGTCTTCCTAGAATGTTCATTGAAATCCTTCTTCTTGGGAGGCTATGCGCTCAGGGTTGGGAAGATGGCAGTACAACAATCATGATCCCGTCTCTCACTAATTTCTAGACCATTGCTTTCTGTAGGGAAGTATTTGGTTACTAAGAAAAATAATTTGTTCTATTTTTATTAATAAGTGAAACAATGGATTTCATGTCAATTTCCTCTTTTATCTTGGTAGGGTTAAAAGAGTTACATATAGGTCACAAAAAATATTTTCTTCTTTAAATCTGCCTTATAACTAATGCTGACATTTCTGGTGAAGTGGCAGAAAATTTTATGCCCAAGCAAAACTGGTAGAAAGCCAGAAATTGGTTAATTTTTGCTTTGGGGTGCAAATATTTAATTGGGAATGGAAAAACTGTTTTCGCTGATTTATAACTCTTAAAAACATAAGTGGAGTCTATATTTAGAAATAGTTTTGCACCTTTGAGGTATAGCCAGGGATCGGTGCTTCCACTTTTCCAGTCTTTTTGCTGAGTCTGTTCTGATTTATAGAACTTGGGATTTTTGCTTTTTTTTTTTTTTAAACTTTTAGGCTTTTGCTTGAATTACTGCTCCAGTGGTCTGTCCATACCATCAAAACTGGGGGAAGATTCCAAGAACACAACCTGCATAGTTGAAATATTTTGCTATTTTGCAAGTTTCTGAGATTTCTTTTAAAGCAGCAACAGAAAAATTCATAGAGAGTCCCTGATAAGTTCTGGACCATAATTGATGCCTAACTGGAAGCATTAAGTATTAATCTGTAATTTTTCAAGACCTTTACTTTCTTTCTGCTCCTACCCTCTGCTTGGCTTTTGGTAGGTACTACCATATGGATGAATATCAGCAAATAGTAAATCTTTCAATATATGTTAGCCTGTTCTGTAAATGTTGAAAAGGAATTTAAAAAAATAGTTTCACAGTATTATTATAAATCACTTTCTAGAAAAATAATATCTTATTTCCTTTATATGGCTTTTCTTATGAAATGTGAATTCTGTCACTTCATTACACACAATACTAGTTCAAGTTGTAGGGAAACCTAACCATCTAGTGACTGAAATTTTCTTCCATATTGGGTGAAAGTTCTTGGAAATTCCATACTTTGTAATGTCATGTTTTTGTAAAGCCAGAATTTTGGAGTGAGCCAATTAAAAAATGAGTGAATACAGTATCTTTCT
>PVKA01001234.1:68836-153920 GCA_004027165.1 Ctenomys sociabilis
TTTTTTTTTTTTTTTTTTTTTTTTTTTTTTTTTTTTTTTTTTTTTTTTTTTTTTTTTTTTTTTTTTTTTTTTTTTTTTTTTTTTTTTTTTTTTTGTCTTTTTGAGACAGGGTCTCACTATGCAGTTCAGGCTGGCCTTAAGCTCACTTTGTAGCTCAGGCTGGTCTCGAACTCACAACAGTCCTCCTGCCTCAGCCTCCTGAGTGCTAGGATTACAGGCATGCGCCACCACGCCCGGCTTGATAATTTATTATCTGTTTCATTTTATTCTAATTCAATGATTACCATATAGGTAGAAGTGAGCTCCAATATTTAAACTAAGTAAATATGAAAAATAGAATAGGAAGCTAGAAGTGAGTTATTTTAAGATAAATTCATTTTATCTACTTCATAGTTCCTGAAAAGTGGGTTCTGTAGTAAAATTTGAATTCTAGACAGTACAGAATTGGCTTACAAATAGAGGTAAATTTTCCCTTTCAGAATCTTTGTGGCTCTTTTTTAGTCCAAGAATGGTGAGACTTGTGTTTTAACTGTAGTTTCCAAGACTTCTTAGATTTAGGTTTGTTAATATAAGCACTACTCTTTGGCATATACAGGGCTGTGTGTATAATAATTTATAATGTACAATAATTTTTAATGAAAAGTGAAAGGTAGGATACAGTACTTTGAAGACATATGCTACTTATGAGACCCCATCAATAATTGTGAGGACACATGGTAAACTTCTTAACATGAAGTGGGGGCAGAATTTTATGTAGAGAATTGCCTGCCAATTTTTACTTCACATCCTAGGAAAATACCTTGTGAAGTTTTCAAGAAAGTAACTACCATCTTTTTCATATGGAAGCATTTAGTAACAGCATAATCTCTCACTGGCCTTTGGTGTTGGTCAACTGGAATATTCCTGTGACCAAACAGATCTTGATGTGATGTGTGAATTGAAGTGTAAGAGAGTGGTTTTAAATTTAACTTCAGAGCCTTCTGCTATTTAATCATATGTCAGTTTGATGGTTCCAAGGACAGCATGTTATGCTGCTCACAGATAATTACCGAGGAGGGAATGAGTTCATAATAATGAATAGCCCAAGAATCTTCTGATAACCTGCAGTGAATGGGCCTTGGTGAGAAACACTCACTGAGTAATTGGCAGAGAGGTGTCCTATCATGCTGCTGAGTGTGGTGCTCTTCCACCACCTAAGCACTCAAAGTAGGGGCTCTGTAGGGATTCCTGAACAGATAAGGAAGCATTGCTCTTAGATTTCACATGGATTTTCTTTTCTACACCTGTTATTACTTTATTCACAACATTAATTATCCAGGCTGTAATCTGTTATTAGAGCATTAAACTTAGAAAAGTAAATCATCTATATTTTGGCAAACAGCATCCTCACTGCTATAACACTTGAGATAGGGCACTCTGTGTCCTTAAGCCCATGTCCATGTCTATAAAATGGTGTTGTTCAACTGGAATATTCCTGTGACCAAACAGATCTTGATGTGATGTGTGAATTGAAGTGTAAGAGAGTGGTTTTAAATTTAACTTCAGAGCCTTCTGCTATTTAATCATATGTCAGTTTGATGTATATCAATTATGTTGTAGCTCATCCCTCATACAGTGAGGATGTACACTTATATGGATGTGGTCCTGGAACTTCTATAGAAGACATTCAGGAAGTGCTTGGAGCTGTGGTTGTCATGTTATGATTGCGACAAAAATTTCTACACCAAGAACATCAGGTGAAAACAAGAGAGCTGCTGGGAGATGGAAGTGGGAAGAGGCTCTGTCAAGGCAGCCTCGATTGTTTCCTGAGTGAGTTATTGAGGGACTAGGATAAGGACTTTAGACTTTTAGACAGTCCTTGAGAGACAGTTTTTAGACAGAAAGGTTGAGATCATCATTCTGCTGTATGTCTCTTCTTTGTAGTGATATGAATAAAGGAATATAAAAAAATTCATCTTTTTTTTTTGCAGAACCAGGGATTGAACTCAGGCCCTTGTGCTTGCCAAGGAAGCACTTATTCCACTGAGCCACCTCCCTGTCCCCCCAAAATTCATCTTACACTTCTTGAAAAGTAATCTTTATACATAAACATGTAAAATAATTCAGTATTTACTTGCCTTAAATAAGGATGCCTTCTAAGTTTTTTCTAGAACTGGATAGCCAGGACTAAACTATTGCCTCTCTGTATTCAATGTTGCCTTTAGAAGATGAACCACCTATTTAAGTGTGTTCCTTCATGTATTTATTTCTGTTACTCATCACCATATGGACTTTCAACAAACAGTAATTGAATGTTCTGTTCCAGACCCTGGGGTGTAACTCAAACTACCCCAGAAAAAGCACTGTGAGAACAGAAGCAGATCAATAGTATTTATCACACATTTCCACCAATTTTTTTTTTCTGTATTTTAGGGAGGGGTCTATAAGGTGTTCAGGGTCTCACTACTAGGTTGAACTCATAGTGATTCTCCTGTTTACAGCCTCCCAAGCGCTGGGATTACAGGTGCGTGCCACCATGCCCAGTTTCAATCCTTATCTCAGCAACCCCCAGGGGCAGGGCTGGCATGGCAGGCCCAGGGATTGAATCCTGGGCCCCTGTGCCTGCTTGCAGACACTTTAATCTGCCGAGCTATTTGGCTGGCCCTCCACCAATGTTATAATACAATTAAAAAAAAAAAAAAAAAATATATATATATATATATATATATATATATATATATATATATTTGGTACAAGGTCTCACTATGCAGATTGGACTCATAGTCATTCTCCTGTCTTCAGCTTCCCGAAGGATTATGGGCATGTGCCACCATGGCTGGTCTCATTGGCTGGCTTGATGCACCTTGGGGGTGGAGGTGGGGCTGAGGCCACCCGTGGCGCTAGGGAATCAAACCTCAGTCCCTGTCTTGCCTTAGCAGGTGCTTAATCTGCTAAGCTATCTTGCTGGCCCTGTAATGCACTTTATACTATTCTGCACTGCGCTAGTTTTTTTTTTTCTTAATAAACTATCTTTGAAATTTTCCTGTGAACAGACATAAAAACTTTTCACTGTTTTCCATCTGTATACGATTTCATTGTATTAGTTTCTTACAAAAGTTTTGTAAGTTTTTTCATCTAATACTAATTGCCATAATTTGGGATCCGAGGAGATGGCTAAGTAGAATAAGCACATGCCTGGCAAGCACAAGGGCCTGAGTTTGATCCACAGTTCCAACAAAATAGACTTAATTTTATATGTATATGAATATTTATGTAGGATGAATTTCCAGATGTGGAATTACTAGGACACTATACTTCTGATTTCCCCAGTTGCTCTGTATGGGGACTAAATTTCTAGTCTCATCAGTCATATATTGTAAGATGCGTATTTCTCCATAGGACAATGTACTTTGAAGTGTTTTTATCCTTGTCAACATAGAAGGTGAAAACTTAAAATTTTTACAAGTAAAAGTGGACATACTTAAATGTGTTTATACTTTGTCATATTCTCTTGTTGGACATTTTCTTATGTTTTTATAAGTGCGATCTCCATATTGAGAAAATCATGTCTTTGATCTGAGTTTTAAATGCTGTTTTCTGCCCTTTTGTCACTTTCTTTTGATTTTGCTAATGGAGTTTTTTGTTATATAGAACATTTTTAAAACATCACATTTATGTAGTCAGATATCCTGAATCCTTTTCATGTATTCTGATTTTTTTGTTATTGTAATTAGAATTCCCCTTCACACTGTGAGATTTTAAAAACACGTAAGTTGTGATTTCTCTTAGTATTTAATGGTTTGTATCTTTATCTTTTCTGTCAGCTGCAACCTAAACTGTGTTACTTAAAAATAAGAGAATTTTACTTTTGGCGGTTCTGGAGGGTGGGAAATCTAGGCTCAAAGCCAGTGCAGATTCTGTGTTTGCCCTCTGGCTCATAGAACCTTCCCCTTGTAGCCTTGTAAGGCAGAAGAGGCAAACAGTCTTCCTGAGGGCTTGTTTACAAGGTGACTAATTTTATTCCTAATCACTTCTCCAAAGCTATCACTTTCTAATACCATCACCTTGAGGGTTAGGATTTCAACACTTGAATATTTGAAAGAACACAAACATTTTTCTAGGATTTTTATGGTCTGATTTTTTTTCTTTTACATTTAAGTCTTTGAATCATCTGGAATTTATCTTAGTGTAAGGCATAGAGTATGATTATAACTTTATTTTTTCCTCAGCTGAGTGAAGTTGAAATGTCACTTCCTCTGTCTGCCATTTACTGGAGCTCAGCCAGTGCAGTTTAGTTGTGTGTGTTGTAAGTTCATGGTGCCTCCCACCAGGATGTAAAGCATACACTTAATTGTTCATTCAACATCTGTCTTTCAGTCTAGACTAGAACTCTTCTCTAGAAAAGGCATCTTATCCAACTGTGATCTGCAAAATTGTGGACACTGAATAAATATTTATAGGATTAATAAGGAATGTGAGTTATGAAGAAATAAAGCTATAAGGAGGCAGAAATTTTGAATGAACTAAAGGGCATCAAAGACTTGCAGAGTAAAATGTGAGTCACTAAACTACTCATGCAGGGGACCAGGTAAATGGAATGGTGGAAGATTAGCCAACTCTTTTGATATAAGGGGGTATTTCCCAGCTCTTCTCCTTGAGACCTGATAGGAGTGTCATGCTCTTCTTTTCCATGGGAGGCCTAATTTCTCAGCTTTCTCTGAGCATAGTGAGATCTACCTGTATGACTGAGATCCTTGCCCAACTATTGTAGAAAACAGCAACAAGTATAAAACCTGGGTGGGCAGAGGCTAAGAACAAAGGTTTTAGCCTGGCTATAATTTTGATGGCCAATAGGAAGACTGGAATGAAAATCTGGAATTTGTCAAAGAGGCATTAGGCCTGGCGAAGGGTGGCAAATTCTATATGAATGTTTTGGGCATTTAGAAGAGATTGGGTTTGGGGAGATTTCTGTGAATAGGATGGTATTTGCACTGGACTAGAAATACGGAAATGGTTTTGCTAAATAGAGAAGTAAAGAGTCTAAGCAAAGACTATAGAGGTAAGACAGTACAAGGCAGGCTTGGGGAACGAAGGGGTGTCTGAGTGGAAAAGAAATGAGCAGAAAGGATGGCCATCCCAGGGAAGGCTTCTTGTGCTTGGTTCAGAGATTTTGAACTTTTTGAGAGTAGGAAGAGCCTATAATCAGGATAGTCTTCTGGGTCTTATCATATCTTTCAGTTGGAAGGGCAGAGAAAGAGGAGTCCAAGCAGGAAGGAACAGTGGCCCTGAAATAGGTGATCTTATAAGAAGCAACAGGTTCTAGAGATGGAAGAATAATGAATAAACTTTTAAATGATAAAAATAAAAAAATCAAAATAACTTTAGCTGTATTCTCCTTTAGTTTCCAGAAGAACAAGGCCATGTTTCAACAAGTACCAGCAGCACAAAAACAAAAACAAAAAACATATAAATAAAATCCTTAGCAACTATGAGAGGTGTTATGGTTTGTGACTAGGTGTCCCCTTAAAACGTCATGCAGTTCACAGATGGCTTCTGGAGTTCTGATTGATAATTATGGGTGTGCGAGGGCAGGTAATTTGCATTGCAATGTGAAGAGGGGAAAGAGGCTAGCCAGCTGCCTAAGCTGCTGCTGCTCCCTTAGCACTCTGCTCTTGGCCACTGCCAGGAAAAGCTGTTCACTGCCATGTGCCGCTCTGCCTTGGAGCCAGCTAAGTATGGGCTGAGTCCTCCAGTAGCAGTGAGCTAAAGAAACCTTTCCTTCCTTCATTTTGAGTGTTGGGTATTTGTTCCAGCAACAAGAGAAGAGTAACTGAGACAAGAGGATAAAGGTGTAGCTGTAGACTTTGTGCTTTCACTGGCCTGGCCTTATTGCTGAAGCTGATGCACAGCAGAGAAGAGAACAGACTTGGTTGAGTATTTCCTTGGTGCCAGGCCCAGTGTGTTCTGCAAGGGTCATCTCATGTTTTCTGTCTAGAGACTCCAAGACAGTAGATGCTGTTTTTAGTTCCATGTTTGTGATGAGGAAACCAAGGCTCAAGAACTGTAACATTTTCATTCTCATGCAGAATGGAATGTTCTATCAGACATGCTGCCAGGGTTCAAACTCAGCCATTTCATCTTTTACAATCCTCACCCACAGGAAGACTTTTTTTGTGTTAGTATAAATTGATTTGGTCCAAGCACTCCTATTACTATAGGAACAGCTGCTTAATGTGCTTCTTTGTGGTGGTGGCAATCTCTTTCTATAATACAAAGAGTCCAAGCACTGATGTAAATGTCTCATAATAGAAGTTGAGAAGCTGTTTGTGTTGGCAGTTCCAGCAGCCTTTTCTGAACGGCTTGTCTGAGTCCTCACCCTCTCTTGAGCAGGAATGTGAAATTCCTCTTTCTGAAGTGAGCTTGAATGGGCTCAGTGAGTGGCCTTTACAGAGGCAGCAGCTTTGTAGACTGCAGACAGTCATCAGCCCTGGACAGATTTCAAAAGTCATGGACAGTGGAGATGGGGGAAGACCTCAGGCAATCCATCCTCCTGCTGGGTTTGAGATGGTTCCCAGTGGGGAATTCTGGGTAAGCAGCCAAGAGAGAAAAGATGTATTTCCAGGAGGGGCTCTCTGCCTCTTCCAGGAATCATTTTTTGGGACAGTTCTTCATGATCCCACACAGTGTGATCAGAGAATTCCAGCAGCATAGAAGCCAAAAAGAAGGAAGGGTCTTTCTTGTGATATATTATGATTTTCCTTCAAGAAAACAAAACAGAAAGACTCTGAGAGAGAGCTGTGCTTCCCACACAGCATCTGCATCTCCCTTGATCTTGTCTAATGTATGGGAGTGGAAGCAGCACTAATGAGTACTGAGAGTTAAAACCATGGAGTAGCACCCTGATTCAGGCATTCATCATATTGTGGAATCATTCCCCCTTCGTCACTGTGTTAGGTCAAAGGGCAGGGCTAATGCCATCTTTCTCCTGCAGAGTTTAGGTTTTTTTTTTTTTTTGTGATTTGCTTTGTTTTCTCTTTAAACTTTTAAACTTTGAACTTTGAAGCTCTAATGACTTTGTATGCCTGACGGAAAATGTTTGTATTGCTTGCCTGGGTCCCTTAGTTGCTGGGCTATATGGGATGTTTTTCTCTTTGTTGTTTGTCACTTTGTTTGGTTTGTCTTCTAGTCTCTTGTATTGCCCCTTAAATTAAGCCATGTTGGCAGAATGGGTAACTAAATGTTTTTACTTAATTTTGTGGGAAATAATCCCAAGTTTTTTCTTAGAAAGAACTTAGGTTTTTCTATGGGGTCAGAACTGTGGGAAACACCAATGTGCAAGAATTTTTCTAACCCCTACAAGAATGATGCTAAAATGTATTAATTTGTAATAAACAGATGAGTAAACTACAGGTTAGTGAGGTGATTGGTACTCTGCCCAAGGTTACTCTGAATTTGAACCCACATTATCTCAATGGTCAGAGGCATGTGGATATAGGTACAAATATGGATTCCCGCTCCCATGCCATAATCAAGCAAAAGCTGAATTTTATTTTGAAGAGAAGAGGATTATTATGTTTAAAACCTATCTGCCTGAAATATCAATACTGTATGAGTAAAGCTAGACTTACTGTCTCTTACTTTACCCATTTGCCTGTTGTACCATATAGTTGGGACTTACTTTTTGGAACGTCTGCTTCTAAGGTAGAAGTCTCCTAGTCACCTGTATCTCATTCCTTGTTATATCTATCTATCTATGTGTGTGTGTGTGTGTGTGTGTGTGTGTGTGTGTGTGTGCGGTTTCTTTTGGTACCAGGAATTGAACTGAGGGCCTTGCACTTGCCAGGTAGGCACTTAGCTATACACTCTGCCCATTCCTTGTTGTATCTAATACAGCACATGTAACTTCTCTTACTTCTTTTTAGCTCTCAGTACTTTCCGGTTCTCATTTGAACTATTGCAGTAACACCACAGAATCCCAATGGGTCCTGGTCCTCTGGCTCCTATCAGTCAGCAAGTCAGCATCCTGTGCCTAGAAGCCCCAAGTGTTCTCCTTCTTACACTGAGCAGAATATGAATAGCACTACCTACCTGCCTTTCACACTTGACCTAGTTAGGCTTCAGCTCTCACCCTGGTACACATACCCCCTCTCTACTTCCTCATTTTCCACTGTTTGCCTCCTTTGAAATTTTTCCTCATTTCCTGTAATTGTCAGACATTTTCTGTCTCTCCACATTGGAGCATACTTTTCCCATTGCCTAAGTACCCCTTCTCTTCTCCTTCTCCATAAAACTACCCGGTCTTGAAGTCCCAACTCACATGTTATTCCCCAATTCCTTGTAAGATAGTAATTCCATCTTGGGCTCAAACTTAGTTAAAAAGCATTTGGTTATCATTCCCTAGCTCCATTCTTCTCCCTTTGACTAAACTTTGAACTGTCTTAGAGTGAAGACTGTGCTCCCTTCAGCTCTGCATCTTTGGCCTTGCTCAGGGTTAGCATTTCATAAGTGTGTGTTGGGTGAATAGATGGCTGCATGGGGGAAGGGAGGTGCACTGTTGGCTGCAGGGAAGACAGAGGGGAGATATGTTGGTATCTGGATGATGAACGCAATGGCCTGAGCTGAGTGGTAGCAAGAGCAATAGAGAGGAGGTGACCGTGTTGCTACACAGCAGAGCATAGTGTGTGTGTGTGTGTGTGTGTGTATGTGTTATGGATTAGGAAAAAGAAAGATTTGTTTCTCTTTGACTCCCAATTACAGATGACTTTGATGGAGACAGAGCATAGAATAGGGAGGGTGATTTGGGCTCTGGAGACAGGCAGTTGAGGTTTGAAGTTTGAAAGTATTAAAATGTATGTGTAATATTCAGGCAGAGTGTTTTCAAGAAATGTTTGAAAATCCAAGAAACTTTTAAATCCTTGTTCTTCTGGAATGTGATTTCAGACTTCTGCACAGCATTTTCTAGTCTCTCTCCAGCATTGTATCCAATGTCTCAGTATATAGATACTGAGATGGAAAGGTATCCTAGACATATTGTAAAATGGTATAACATCACCTATTATATTTTAAAGATATGTGTCTGTGTATACATTATGCCTAAGGCACTGCAAAAAAAGATTGGCAAGGGCTGGCTGGGTAGCTCAGTGGACTAAAGCACCTGCTTAGGCAGAGCACAGCGACCTGGGCTCGATTCCTGGCTTACTGTGCTGGCCCTTCTCCTGGGGCACACTGAGGCAGCAATTGGCACTGCACGTGGTGGTGTGCACCTATAGTCCCAGTCTTAGGAGTCTGAACACAGGAGGATCACTACAAGTCCAGTCTGTGTAGTGAGACGCTGGAGGCACTCTACTAAATACATTAAAAATATATATTGACAAAATTCCCTCAAGTGTGGGAATAGTTGTGCAGTTAAAGGTGGAATATAAATTTTATTTTTATGAAGTCTTTTGTGCTAATTTTAATTTCTAAATGTGTGCTTGTGTTTTATAAAGGTACAGTACACAGGCCATATTCAAAAAATGCACTCTTTTAAAGTGTATGAAGCAGTGGCTGCTGGTGTATTCACAAGGATGTACAACCAACACTACTATCTAATTCTTGAACGATATGCCGTGAAGAAAGAACCCTCATACCTGCTAGTAGCCATTCTCAACTCCTTTATTCTTCCCTGGAAACCACTAATGTTCTAAGTTTTGGAACATTGCATATAATTTGAATCATATATGACCTTTTATAACTGGCTTCTTTCACCTAGCATAATGTATTTGAGTTGACTTTTTTATTTTTTGCAGTAGTGGGGATTGCCAGGCAAGTGCTTATTCTACTGAGCTATCTCCCCAGCCCTAGCATGATGTATTTGAATTTAATCCCTTTGTAACATGTATGAATACTTCATTCCTTTTTATTGGTAAATAATATTTCATAGTATGGGTATACCATATTTTATTTATCTGTTCATCATTGGGTCAACTTTTAGATTATTTATAGTTAAGGGCCTGGGGATATGGCTCAGTAGAGTAAGTGGTTTCCTATCAAGCACAAGGGCCTGAGTTCAATCCCCAGTTCCACCAAAAAAAAAAAAAAAAAGATTATTTATAGCTTTTATCTATTATGAAAAATACTGTTATGTGTAACTGCTATATCATATAAGAGCTCCATGCCTAACTTTTTGTGGAACTCCCAAATTGTTTTCTAAAGTGGCTGTACTATTTTTTGCCTTCCTGCCAACAATGTGTAATTGTTCCAAATTTTCTGCATTCTCACCAAGACATTACTTTTCTATTTGATCGTAGCCATCCTACTGAGCCTGAAGTAATTTTGATTTGTAGTACCCCAAAGACTAGTGATGTGGAACATCTTTTCATATTTACTGTTCATTTACATGTCCTATTTGTAAAAATGTCTGTTCAAATCATTTGCCCTTATTTTATTATATTGTCTGTTGTTTTACTGTCAAGTTGTACTATATATATTCTACTTTTATTTTTTCTATGTATTCTAGACACTAGACTTACTAAATAAATCACTCATTTTTCTTATATTTTAGTAATTTACCCTTATATTTGATATGTTATATTAATAGTGCTAATATACAATAATTAATTTTTTGACAGAAATGGAGATTTAACTCAGGCCCTTGTGCTTGCCAGGGAAGTCCTTATTCTACTGAGCTATCTCCTCGGCCCTCAATAGTTAATTTTTTAAGTTAGTAAAGTAGTAACTTCAAAATTATGCTCTTAGAAAAAGAAAGTAGATTTGTAATATTATTAAATGTTTTCTTCCAAATTATCAATTGATAGCTTCCTACTGGCACTGCTTGTTTGAGAATGTGATCAAGTAACAGCAGGAACAGGTTGCTAAACCTGCCGTCACTTGTCTGAAATAGATGTTTGGCTTCCTTTGATGATGGCATGGCTGTGCTATGGATGGACCCTTACCTTGAGTATTGCCTCAACTTTTATGTCTGCTGATGTGATTGTGCTTCAGAACTGGGTCTTCCAACCAAATGATTTGCTTATTTACATGTTCACACTATGGTCTCATTTTATAGTGCCATAAAATGAAACTTAAAAAGTCTCTCCAGAGAGCTATGACTATCTTTCTTTTATTTTAGTTGTTAGTCAAGCTAATAAATGTGTCTAGCAGATCCATCATCAAATGTCATCTAAAACTAGATGTTATGATCAAACTTGAGAGGATCCTGAGCATCTCAGTCTTCTTTGTGGCTCCAGAAAAAGGATTGGCCTGAGAACTGGTCTGCTGGGTTTTCCAAAGCAGGACTTAACTCACACCCTGAGAGGCATAAAGAAAGGGTCCTTGGCAAGGCTGGCTTCCAGCAGACTAGCTGGATGTGCAGGCAAGGGAAGGTATAGCTGTGTGACCCTATGGTGCTGAGTGTCCCCAGGTCTGAAGAGTCTCACGGCTGTGATCCCCCCAGCTTCCCTTCATGCTTAAACACTGAAGGTAGGTATGCATGTCTCCACATTCTGACCTGTGGCTTTCCAGTCCTGCAGCTTTTGTGGCTGTCCAGCATACCATCTGGTGTTCTCTAGCACATGATCTTTCTGTCAAAATGTCTCCATTCAATTTGAGGCCTTTCTCAAATTTTTGACAGCCAGTAATTCATAAAGGAAAAATGGGTGAACTCAATTTTGGTGTAGTTGTAGAGCAAGAGAACTGTTTGGAAGTGATTGCTACAGGCTGTTAAGACAGCTACTTAGCTTTCAGGGCTGGCCAAAGAGGGATGAAAAGTAATGAGTTAACCTGTTAAGAATTTGGCCATTTTAATCATTTGAGTCTGGGTGTACTTTGTCTCCATTTAAACTGAGTGGGGAAACAGTTATCTTGATAAGCAGGGATTTATCTCACCCCAAGCTCTCAGTGGCTGCTTGGATTCTGAGTAGAATAGACTTCTTTATGCAGTAAGGCAGTGGGCATGCTTTGTATGAGTAAGAACAAGGAAAAAAAGCCATTGGTATTTTTTCAAAGTTCTTATCAGCAAAGAGCATTAACGAGAAATCCAATAGGGTAGTGATGACTTTCAATTTTATTTGTACCAGGAATGCACAGATGGCTGGAGTTAGCAGCTATTCATTTTTAGCACATATCTGCCATTATTGTTAGTGGGAATTACACAACCTATCAAAGGGAGGAAATAGAGGAGAGTCTGTAGTATCAAATATACGCACATCATTTTTGGGCAAAGGTCACATACTTTGAATAATTCCTCTCTATAATTGTAACTTCCCATCACTAGTTTATTCTTCTTGCTGAATTTGTATGCTGTCAAGGTATTTTTAATAGCTTGAAGTAAAGCATTTCTGCAAACTGAACAGGTCTGAAGCTTATAATTAGTCATTGCAGCTCATGGCCTCCTATGTGAATAGCTCAATCAAGATGTATTTTTACATAAAAGTTCTTCAAGATTAATTGCCCAGGAAATGCTTCCAGTTCATAGAGATTTGTAACTCTGTATCATTAAAATATTCCAGTCCCAGCAGTTTAGTCAGTGGCAAATCTGTGTGTGTTTTTTCTTGAGCTATTTATTGTGTTTTATAGGTGTTGCCAGGACTTTTTTCTTTAATAAATATCCTTGAAATAATTTTATAGGAACTAAGCACTAACCACCATGAAAGCTATGGTTCCTTATCATTTCACCTCTTGATTTAGAGGCTAAAAGTATATATTGCTTTTCTAGAAAACCCATATTAAAATGTACTATCTAAAAAGAAAAAAATTCAAAAGAAAGCCTAGTTAATTAAAAGATACAAGCTATATAGGAGTTCAGTTTACTGTGTTTCAACAAGTTATGATTTCTAATAGTGACTTAGTTTGTTTTGCCCAACTATGGTAGAATACTATTGTATAGTATACTGGATCATTTGTAATGAATAGAAATTTATTTCTAATAGCACTGGGGACTGAGAAGTCTAAGGTCAAAAGTCCCACACTGGATGAAGGTCTTTTTGTTTTATTTTTCTGGGGCAGAGCAAGAGAAAGGGACACTGAGAAAATAGGGGCCACATATTTTTAAATAAAAGACCCACTCCTGAGATGATGGCATTAATCTATTCATGAGGGTGTTACCTCCAGAACCCAACATGGCCACACCGGGGAGAAAGTTTCCAGTACATGAACAGTGGAGGACACATTCAGGCCATCGCAAATAGAATATTGTTTTTCTCATGGGCTGTACTTAGGATATGTTGATTTTTGTGGAGTTTTAAGTTTCTTCAGCTGGGAAATGAGAAAATCATGCTTCTAATTTCCTTGAGTGAAGTTTGATTTTATAAGGTGCAACAAAAAAGAATGGAAGACTCCTACCAGCAAATAGTCCTGATCATCGGGATCACCACATAGGCAGCTCTATGAAGTTCAGGCCCTCTTAAGGCACAGTGGTCACTTTCTGCAAGTGGATTCTTGTTTCTGCTTAATCTTGAATGTCACTTAAATATTTTTACATTCATTCTTTAGTTAATCAGTGGTTTCTTAAGGGTAAAAATTAAATATGGTTTATTACTTACAGGTATAGAAAAATCAACCTGTACAATATGACTTTGTCATCTCTAAATTACACTACATTGGAATGTGGTCATGAGTAATTCATACATTGTTTTGCAAGAACACTAAAATTGTAGTTATTTTGCAGATCACAGATATCAGCATACAGTTAGTCAAGGTGAAAATTCTAAACATTAACTGCTATTTTCAAGAAAACTGATGGAAATTATGAGTACAATTATCTCAGCCATCCTTTTCTCCTTTCTCTCATCTTCATTGTTTAATCCTTAAGTTCAGTTTCTTTCCATTTAGTAATTTATTATACCTTTCTGGTTTTATTTATTCTCCCAGGTTCTTACACTAGGGAAACAATGTGATATCTACACATGTGGATCTGATTTATTTTACTTATGAGTATAGCCTCTATTTACATCAAGTTACCTATAAAGGCTTAGAATTTGTCTTTCTTTATAGCTGAGTAGTATTCCTTTGTATAAAAATACCACATCTTTTTCATCCATTACTCAAGTGATGGATATTTTGGTTGTTTCCAAGATTTGGCTATCACAAATTGTGCTGCTGTAAACATGGTTGCACATGTATCACTATGTTTTCAGTTCTTTTGGGAAATACCCAGAAGGCGAATAGCTGGATTGCATGGGATTTCCAGTCCTAGTTTTTTAAGGAGTCTCCACACTGATTTCCATAGTGGTTGTAGCAGTCTACATTCCCACCAAGCAGTGGAGAAGGATTCCTTTTCACTGATAGCCTCACTAGCATTTGTTATTAGTTCACTTCTTTATAATAGCCATTCTGTCTGGAGGGAGATGGTATCTCAATATTGTTTTAGTTTGCATTTCTTAATGCCAGTGCTGTGGAACACTTTTTCATATATTTATTTGCCTCTTGTATTTCTTCCTCTGAGAAGTGTGTCAACTACATTGAGGAAAGTAATGTGTAATACAAAATCCAGGGTTGAATTCCACTCATCTTGGTTTTCTAATTGTATACCTTTTAAAATTATCAATTATTATGCTCTCTTTAAAATAAATTAAAACAAAAAAGACAAGGAAAAAGTTAGGAATTCTTGAAAGCAAGCAACAATATTCAGTTATTTCCCCAATCTTGCATAACTGTCTGATAATCTGAGAAAACAGATTTGGTATTAAAAATAGATAATATAATAACCAGTTTTATGTATTTAATATAGGGTCTACAGGGTCTCACTCTACAGATGAGACTTCCAGTGATCCTTCCTGTTTTTCAGCCTCCCAAGTGCTGGGATTATAGCTGTGCCCCACCATGCCCAGTCTCAATCTCCATCTCAGTGTGCCCTGGGGGCAGTGCCCACACAGGAGACCAGGGATTAAGCCCCAGGCTCCGGCCCCTGTGTCTGCCTAAGCAGGTGCTTTAATCTACTGAGCTATCTGGCTTGCCCTGTAACAACCTTGTTATCTGTTCCTGTTTTGAGAAACTATAACATATGTATTGTTGTATGTTACCCTGTTTTTTATTTGTTTTTGCTTCTGTTTTTACTCTTCCAGGGCAAGATTTTTTTTTTTTTTTTTTTTTTCATGTATTTGGTACAGTGTCTCACTATGCAGCTCACACTCATAGAGATCCTCCTGATTTCAGCCTCCCCAGCACTGGGATTACAGGTCTGTGCCACCATGACCAGACTCTATTTTTACTCTTCAAAATACAACTAAAATAAAATAAAATAAAATTTTAGGTATTTTTCAGTCCTCAACCAGTCATCCAATAAAGTTTCCTTGGAAGTGCATGAGGCCCATTGAAGTGGGCTTACTCCTGTGCGTCTTTAGAATCTCAGACAGTTTTTAGTCCATAGGTTTCTAATATATGGGACAGGCAGCAACTTTTCCTGTAGGAGAGATGGCCTCCCAAGCACTGCTCTGGGCAGTGTGTGTGTGTGTGTGTGTGTGTGTGTGTGTGTGTGTGTAATAAATGAAATGTGTAACTAGATGTGTGTGCAGTAAATACAAATGCATGGATATTTGTGCCATTATATGAGAAATGGATTTGTGAGGACATTGCTGTGGTGTGAAAAAGAAAAGACACTTAGAGCAGCTGATGGGAATGTCTGGCTATGACATAATTTTAGGGAAACAATATTATATCCAGGCAATACGTATTTTTTTCTTCTCAGTGGAATGATTAGCTCTGATAATAGGAAATTATCACATGCAAGATTAACACTGTAAGGTGACGAAAATGACATGAGTTTTGGGTGTGACCAGTTGGGTTAGAACCCCAGTTCTGTTTTCTAGGTAGAAGAGGCCTCTCAGTAAGTTGCTTATCTGCTCACATCATTTTCCTAACCTCTACAAAAATGTGTTGCACACTGACATTGTGGTCAACAATAGACCACACCTCCCATGGCATAGATTTTCCTCATTTAAGGCTATTCCTGGTTAACCATGTCTTCTTTTTCTTTTCTTTTTTACAGTTCTGTACATCTTGTTTATAAAGCCTCAGTGTTTTTTTTTTTTTTTTTTTTTTTGTATGTGTGTGTGTTCAGTACACCTTGAGTACACAACACTGCAATTTTTTGCTGGTTGCACTGTAGTATAGTACTTTACATTTATGTTCTGTTATATATGACAGTACTACATGTAAGAGTTATGCAAAGTGAAGTCAGTGAGTTAAGTTTCTTTTGACTATTTCTTTGCTTTTAGTATTATAAGGTAGATGCTCTAAGCAGTTCCTCAGGCCAATTCATTTAATGGTCTGGTTGTAGGAGCAGAAGTCTGTCTTTGAGCAAGGGATGATTGTGTATCAAAGGACCTAAGTGGTAGTAGTCTGTATCTTCTGAGCTTGTGTACACATGCTCTATGATGCGTTCAGAATAACAAAACTGCCTCGTGGCATCTGTCTCAGAAATACCCCATCAAAAAGTATGCATTACTCTAGGATCTGTGAATCCTAAGATTGTTGTGATGGTTACATGTCATGTGTGTACTTTTGGCTAGCCTAAACAGATGTGAGCTAATGCTACATTCTACAGCATTGGTGTTTATGAACTTGAGTTGTGAATCCTGATGTCTTCTCTGTATTTTAGAAGGAACAGTGTTCCTAAAAGTTGGACCATCTGCCACTGTAAACTCAAGCTGTGTCAATAAAGTGATGGAAGCTAGAAAAGGCATGAAAATCTCTGGCTTCCCCAGATTTTCTTATATGACATTAGGAAAAATATCTGTCCTAGTTCTAGTGTGGAGGATCATGTTCCTCAGGTAGGAAGAAGAAATGTCGAAATGTTGCTATCTGGGGGCAGGAATGTGTATATAGGGCCTAGGGAACATCTCAAGAAATGTGGGTTCTTCTGTATTCTTAAGAGAATCTTCAGGAGATGAACCACCAAGATCTGGGCTAGCTCTTAGGATTGTTTGGTTGTTTTGGTCTGAGTAAGTGTCACTAAGTAAAGTAGTTTCCATAGGAGTGTCTGAGTGTGTATCTTCATAGGAGAGACAGATGGAGTGAGAGCTGCCCAGGATCATCTTCTGGTGATGGAGGGGCTGTGAATGGTTATAGCTTGTATAGAATGATAGCAGGCTCACAAACTAAAAGATACAGGAAATGTTATGTCTTTATGTCTTCATTGCCTTTAAAGATATTTTGATCAGACCACAGAGTTGAGGCCACACAAGATATGTGTGACAGATACGTGACCCTGATAGACCTCTAAAAGCCCTCACTCCTACACACCCTAACTTGTACTCCCACATCATCTCCCATGAGTTCTCGGTTTTTAACTGCAGGTGAGATCACCTAGGACTTTAGTTGCTGACTCATAGTACATTGGGAGTCCTGCGGTGTGGGGTGGTGGAGGTGGCAGCTGTGGCTTCGCTTCCTCTTCTCCGGCACAGCTCCTCTGTGCTGCCTCCTGGCCACCATGAATGAAGCATCTTTGCTGTGCACTGCTTTTCTCTGCCTTTGAGCCAACCATAGCTGGTACCTGTAGAAACCATGAGCCACATTCCACCTTTTAATTGTAGGTGTCCTGTGTTGTATCACAGTGATGGGAGAGCTGCCTAATAGAGCAGGCTTCTTTCTAGCACAGTCTACCTGGACAAGTGTGTGTGAATGAAGGCAGGAAGGTGTGTGCCCCTAAGTAAGTCATTCTGTATGTAAGAAGGGCAGAAGCCATTATTGTTATTATTATTATTATTATCATTTTCTTATCACTAATGTTGCTATAAGATGACATTTGTGGAAACTTTGCTGTTTGCCACACATTATTTGTGTATTATCTCATTTATTTGTCCTTTGAGTAGGTACTGTATTACTGGCTGCATCCTGTCTAATGGGAAAGGAAAGAGGTAAAAGAGAAATTGTTTACTTTTTCCAGGTCATTCAGTGTGGAAATGGTTGATTTGAGATTTGAATACGTGCAGTCAGGCTTCAAGTCATATCTCTTAAACTCATTCTGTCCCACTGTTACCTCCTCCCTGTCTCCAAGGCCTATTTTAAGCCCAAAATTGTTATAGCTTATCCAGGTTTTTTGAGATTCAGTCTGAAAAGTTTGTAGGAACAGCCTTTGAGAAGTAAAGGAAAGAGGATATAGGGGGCTGGCCAAGGCTGTGTTAACAAAATGAAAGTTAACTGCCTTTCTGGGAAAACTTCCTGGGAGGGGGAGGGGAGAGGAAGCAAATCTGCTGAATCACCCTAGGGAGAGTTTACTCAGCATGGAGCAAAAAGGCAAGGTGTTAAGTATCTTCTATTCATGAAACCTGGAACTGGCTCAGAGGCAGGTCTATGGATAGCTCTGTACACCTCATAGCTCACCCGCCAGGTCCCAACAGCTCTGGAGGTTTGTGATGTCAGCCTGCCAGTGTGTGGGAGGCAGTGAGCGTCTAGCAACAGTGTCATCACCTGGACTTAGAAGATGGGGACTTGGCTCTTTCTCTTAAACTCTATGGCTTTAATAATGTTATCGTTGTTAGTTACTTGGTTAAAAATTAGGTAATACAGATAAGTATTCTGTATTTATCTGTATTTCTGTAATACAGATAAATATTCATGTTTTTATGAGATGTTGCTTTTTTGCGGTGTAAAATCTGTAGTTCGCAGATTGAACACTTGATTTCATTGGTTCTTGCTCTGGAAGAATGTAAAATTTTAAAGTGTGTAAGGTAAAAAATCTTGAAAATGTTAAGTAAACCATATAGGTAGTGGATGGATGGAGAAAAATTCATTGAGTAGATATATTAATGATATGGGCAAGTCCAGCGAACACTATTATTTCTCAGACTTGATACCCCAGAACAGTAATACAGTGGGATGATATTTGAATAAACCAGTCCTACTATGTCTGTCTCTGTCTCTCTCTCTGTCTTTCTCTCAATTTACAGTGTCCTTTATGGTATTAAAGTCTCTAAGAAGTCCTATAGTATAAGAAATCTGCTTATATTTTTCAATACTCTTGAGATTTATTTGACTTTAGAGTTGAATTCTCTTTCTCTCTCTCTCTCTTTCTCTCTCTCTCTCTCTCTCTCTCTCTCTCTCTCTCTGTGTTTAATAATAATTATCAACAGTTCCTAGAGCTGGTGCTACTATAATATTGCAGTGCTGCTTGGGAAACCTAGAGTAGGAAAAACATGTCATCAAGTGGAACTGAAGCAGTGGTCGGCTTGGAAGTTGTTAATTGCATTGAAGCAATTGTATGAAGTGGTTTCTCCTGTCTCAGTGAATTGGATGGAAGTGCATTATGCCCTCTTTGCCTACAGTTCTTCCAGTATGTTCTCCTTCATTGATTTTCACTTCACCCGTCACTTACACTATTTTACTCATTCACACCAGACTAAGAGAAATGGGTTGGGTTGTAAAGAGTGTGGAGAGAGCAGGCGTTTATTCTTGCTGTGTGTTGTCATGGGGATAAATACTTGGGAAAGTATAAGGCTGCATAAATTTTGAGAACCTTTTGTTGGCTGTTAGCCTTCCTGATTCCTTAGATCACATCAGTGAGAGTGGTTTGGAAAAAATGGCATCTTTTAGACGTATAACAAGGTAAATAGTTCCTAGGAACTGTTTGAAGTTGACAGTACAGACTGTGAAATCTTTAGAAATAGCTCCAAACTAAACCAAACCACAGAAAAACTGAATCTGACTAACCAAACAAAAAGGTTCTAGGGATGTGGCTTGAGGGCAGAGAGCTTGTCTAGCTCATGGGAGGTCCTGAGATTGATCCCCACTACTGCCCCCTCTCCCAAACACAAACAATTTCAAAACAAACAAACAAGCTCCACAGGTTTAAGGCATTTAAAAATAATTAGCGTACAGCTGTGCATGGTGGTATACACGTGGAATCTCACTATACTGGGAATTGAGGCAGGAGAGTTATAAGTTTAAGCAACTTATCAATTTGGTGAGACCCTGTTTCAAAAAATAAAAACTGGGGATATGGCTCAGTGTGAAGGTCCTAGGTTCAACTCCTAGTACTAAAATGAACTCTGCATCCCCTGCTTATTTACTGTATGTCTGGCAAATCCCTTCCTAGCACCTCTATTTCCTCATCTGCAAAATGGGACTAAGATGTCCCTAATGTAAAAATACTGTTTTATTTATATGAGATTATATTTTTACAGTGCTCAGCACTGTATCTGGTACATAATCCTGCATCTGAAAGCAGGGTGTTTTTATTATTTGAAAGTATTTTTAAATTGATTTTTGATAACAAATAATATAAAGTCAGCACATTTCTATACTCTAATTTGGAAAGTCATCACATGAGATTTTCATCTTCTTACACCTTTCCTTTATTTTATGTCTAAGTGGCTGCAGCCCAGTTTCAGACTGGATGCAATAAAAATAGGTCTTGCAACCATGAATGCCCCTCGCGCTCGTAGGTTGCTTTAGCTATATGTTTTCTGGGCAAATCGCCCCAACCTCTGGCCAGACTGTGGAATGCTGGTTTCCTCCAACATTAGCCTCCCGGGGGTCAATTTTCACAGTTTCCATATGTTTTTATATTACCCCAAACTGTAAATATAGCTGACATTCTACCAAATTAGCTCTAATGTGCCTCTGTCTAGCAGCGGGACTATAGGCTTTTAGAAGGATACAATACTCCATGGGGTTGTGCTGATTATAATGAATGTTTTATTTTTAAAGTGCTCAGATTCTTGTTTTTTTACTTGAAAAGAAGTAAATGATGTGCAAAGAGAAGATAGAAATAGGAACAGAGTAGCATTTTTAATATGAGATTTTCCCCTCTTGAATTTGCCACACAGGTCCAGAAATTCTACCCTTGAGTCTGTTAGGTGCTATCAGTATTGTTCTTTCTTGGGCTTTCCATGTTTGTTGAGCTTCTGCTTTATCTGCACAGGTCATCTAGTCCTGTCCTCCTCTCATCTCGTACATAATTTGTTTATATAGGAAGGAGAAGCAAACACCACAATAGTATCCATCTGGGTTGTGGCATTCAATAAGCATTTTTTGCTTCCAAGAATTGATTCTTTCATAAAACTTGGTGATTTCTTTGCAAGGCGGGTACATTGAGATTTAAAGAGTTGGAGGACCAAAAGAGTACGACAACCCTGGGGCGATCTAGATTTTGTTACCTGCTTCAGAAAGGGTGCTTCATTTCAGTAACTGACATTGTCAGTGTGACATGGCATGGTGAAGCCCTCCCCCAAGTCCTGAATCTCCCCTAGTGGGAAGTTCACATTCTTGAATTATTACTTCATTCAAGTCTACTCCTCTAACAGTCAACCAAATTGCTGCCCAGAGGCATCCTGTCAAGTTGGAAGTGTTGTACCTTGAAGTGTCTGAACCACAGAACATAGACTGGATCCTGTTTTTTCACATTTCTTCTCTATGGACCATTCTAGGGCTGCTTTCCAGAAAAGAAAGGGGGACAGTGAAAAGAAGGAATTCTGTACTCGTCATTGAACTTTCTTGGCATGGTACAAAGTTTAAGTAGTAGAAAAATAGCTGCAATTAGACTGAATCTTGGTTCGGACACTCAGCACTACAGCTTTAGGCAGTTCCGTCCTCTGTTAAAGGAATATGCAAGTAGGTCCTACCTAGAAGAATCATGGTGAGATAAAGAAAGTGGTATTTGTAACGTGCCTAGAATATATCAAGTCATGTGTCTGAGGGAATGGCAGGGATATTCGCTGCAGTGATGACTATTGCTGCATACTATAGGCCTTCAAAGCCCAAGCCTCAGGCCAAATCCAGCACTTCTGCCTGCTATTCTAAATAAAGTTGAGCTGGAATGCAGATCTCCCTTTTGTGCTCCTGTTGTCAGGGCTACTTTTGCTCTGTAAGACAAAGTAGAAGCAAAGAGGAGCCTTTCTGATAGAGGGTGTCCAACCAAAGATGTTTGAGTTATTCATTGCGTGGCCCAGTACGGAAAGTGCTGACTGCTATTCCAGACTTCAGAAGGCCTTTCTCTGCAACATAACTTCACTGTTTTCCATGAACTGTGTAGAGATTCTCGTCATCTATTAATACATCTGAGAGGGCAATACTCAGGCCATTGGGTATTCTGGATTGTCAATTTAATCTGGGGAATGAACTGTATAGGAATCAACACTCTAGATTTCTATTGTATTAGCACCAACAATTTTCATTTCTGTTTTTAGTAAGTCTAGGCATATTTTTGACTAGGTGTCATTTTTATTTTTTTTTAATTTTTATGTATTTACTTTTGGTTAGCTTAGCCTGCCCAGAGGGTGGGTCTGGTACAGAATGTGATGCCAGAGATTGAACCACGATCTCCTGCAACTGCCTAAGCTTGCTTAAGCAGGTGCTTTAGATCACTGAGCTATCTTGCTGGCCCCTGGGTGTCATTTTTATAACAAACTGGTATTCACTATATGTGATTGAATTTTCCTTTATAGCATGTGCCTTCTTTTGCAAAAAATTTAAGAGAATAATTTTAATTCCTGTAAATCCTTAGATACTTATTTTGAGATAAATTTAAGTGCTTGTATATGGCATTTAGAAAACAAAAGGGGGGCTATTTCACAATCTAGCATGGAAATTCATAGCAGCAGGATCCTACTTTCTTCATAAATGAGGAAGGCTTGGCTGGAGAACTGCTTCATGCAGAGGGATGGGGGTATATACATGGGTTATTTGTGATAAGGGGCCATGGTGCATGTAACACAAGAGTTTCTAAGAGACGATACCACTTTGGCAGGGGACATGAGGACAGTAGGACCTATGGAAGGCCAGGGTGGTGATGGGGGATCAGGGAAGTGGGAAGAGATAATCCAGAGAGACTAGGCTTAGACCAAGTAAAAGTCCTGGTAAGGACACCATGGGCGTTTTCGAGGTGGTAGAAATCCAGTGTGAAGTTTGAGTTGGAAGGATAGAATCTTATTTGTGTACTTTCCGTGCCTCATGAAAAATTGGTTCCACAGTCTACCTAGATCTAGAACTCTAGTCCAACCAGGGGATGATGATATGTTGGGCCAGGTAGAATATGATTAAGTCATTGCTATACTCTGAGAAATGCTCTCAGTATAGGAATCTGTCCTGGTTGCAATGCCTGCCTACTCATGGAACAGCTTTGATCAACTCAAAATGCAAATAAATGTGTGATTATAAATTGTACTGAGTACTGTGAAGCAAGTACACTAGATGCAGGCAAAAAGGGTTTTCAGTAAGGGGAGGGACATCCTTGGATTTGGTGCCCAGAAAAAGACCCCTCTGAGGAAGTGACATAATAGTGGAGACCTGAATGAGGAAAGTTGGCCACAGAGGTCTGGTACAAGAGGGGTCCCAGACCCCATCTTTGCTTATGCTTTTTGGTGGGAAGTGGAAACTGAGTTCTAAGGCTAAAGGGAGAGAGATGTGAGATAAGAATGGGGAGGTCTATGTGCATATAATTTTATTTTTTGGTAATTTATAGGCCATTCAGATATTATACGCTATGAAATGCATGGTCTGACTTGCTCCCAAACACTGGACATTGCCTTTGGGTGGAGCATGGGGTAAGTGGGAATCAAGAGTGCACCAGAGAGACATAATAGAAGAAGGCTGTGTATGGTCAGGCAGTGATGATGCCCTGTCATGGAAGCAGAGGTGATAAAGAGAGGGGCCTGCGCACTCCATTTCCCTGCCTGTTCTGCTCAGCTGGGTTTGAGCTGTGGATGGAGGCACAAGGGAATGTGTGCAGCCACATCGTCGTCCTGAAGCGGACACACTTGCTGGGTAGGCAGAGATGGCAGAGGACGGCTTTGGGCTCCCCTGCGGTGATTCTACCAGCAGCTTTGACTTGTGGGCTAGGAAGCCTGAACATGTAGTCTAGTCTGTGGGTAGTGGGCTTTGTAGAACCAGCCTTGGTTCATTGTGCTACCAGACATAAACAAAGAAGGCCAAGTGATAAGAAAACTATTTGGTAGAGTAAGTCAGACTGAGGCTTGTTAGTTAATCCTGTGGCCCTTACAGCTATGCATGGTTCTAGCTAGAAGAAGCATCTTATTATTAGGTACAAAAGATCTCTGTGGAGGGTGAGTAACAGGCTGACCTTTTCCCTCTTGATTGTTCTATGAATGTACCAGTCCTGCTGTGCTCATAGAGGAGGAGGCCAGGGGATCAGTGGTCACCCTCACTCTCTGCTTTCCATCCCTTGGGTCCTGCTGAACAGACCCCATCATCTCCTGTGCTTTACCTCTTTGTCAGTAGGTCTATTCATATTTGAAGTGGCATTCCATCATGATTTGGGGGAGGGAGTCCTCCCAAGTCAGAATGAAGGAGAACATTTGCAGGAAATCTACCATTGTGAGCCTCTCATAGAGTGAAATGTCTACAGGGAAAATAAACTTTTCTCTTATTGTTTGTGACCACCTACTATATAACTGCTGAGAATCCTCCTTAAGTCTTCTTGGCTTGGGTGGGAAAGTCAAGGGTGAGATATCATGAAGTGGCATGTGCTCCACAGAGGAAGGTTTGGGGCAGAGGGACATTGGGGTTTGGGGCTGACATTTGTGAAGCACTTACTCAATATAAAGTAGTCTTCAGAGCCATGGGCTGATGGAATCACTTAATAGCCCATTGTCCAGTGAAATAACTTGGCTAGCGCCATAGACTTTTTAAGAAATACCACTGTCATGAGGATGCTTTCAGTTCAGCATCAAAGTTTTTGGTTTTGGCCATCATCCTGTAAGAGTCTCCACCCTTGTGGTCTCAAATGATTCCAATCATTTCATTAAGTGGAGGGGAGACTAACCTGATGGATTGTTTACTGAGGAGAGATTTCTGGTAGAATCTCATATTAGAAGCTGGAAAACTAAAGTATACTTAGTTTAAGAAAACTAAGTATTCTTACAGTATTCTTTAAGAAAATTTTATTTCTTAAATTTTCAAAACAACCGTCCATCCTTGAACACTTTCTGTGTGTGTGTGTGTGTGTGTGTGTGCATGCACGTGCTTGCCTGCCTGCATCTGTGTGTAACTGATGATCAAACCCAGGGCCATTCTACTACTGAGTAACATCTTCTGTTTGTTTATGTATTTATTTGAGACAGGGTTTCACTAAGTTGTCCAGGGGAACTCAATTTAGTGATCTTCCTGCCTTATCCTTCTTAAGTGCTGGGATTACAGGTATGTGGAACCATCCGTGGTTTAAGCCTTTTATTTAAACCTATACTATGAGGTTCTTAGTATGTTCTGTGGCCTGCTAAGTGATACCTGATGTATTTGAAAGTGTGTTGGCATCAGATGGTTTATCTGACGGTGACCTTGTCTCTGATTCTTGTCTACGGAGTGGCAGTACTCATCTCTAGGGAGTGAATGCTGGAAGAAGGCAAGGAGCAGTAATAAAGTAATGAAGGAACTCAAGCAAAATACAGGAAAGATGGGTTTAGACATCCTGCCAGTGGGTTTTGACATGGACTGAGGCAGTGGACTGTCATCAACCTAGTGCCCATATAGTTACTGTTGCAAGACTGATACAAGATAAGATACAAAGTGCAGGAGATCTGGCCTGACCTCTTAAGTCCTCTGATGGTGGCTTGCCTTGCAATTCTTTGCTGGGAAGAGAGTAGGATTTAGTAAGCCATTGCAAGATGGACCCTTTCTCCTTTAGGAAGGAATGATCATGTTTGTGACATTCAGCACACTTGTAATTGCTATAAAATATCTTTAGAATATTTATGATAGTGTTCTACAAGTTATTGCTATGCTGAAGTACTCATTGGTATTTACAAGCTTCAAAATGAGATCAGCTCAGTGGTTCAAGATGAAAGTTTTTATTGTTTGAAACTGCACATAGCACACACTGTCCATCTCTAGTGTGTGTGTGTGTGTGTGTGTGTGTGTGTGTATGTGTGTGTGTGTGAGTGTGGCCTTCTTCGTGTGTAGTTCCTTTGTGTCTCAGCTCACTCACTGTGCTTGCCTGGAGCTTCCTGCTCTGCTGTCATCAGGGTCACCCACCAAGAACATGACTCAACATTAAGGAAAGCATGGGTGGAACCTGGGTGTGCAACAACCAGCATTTGATAATGCATTCCAGAGGCCGTTTTTGAAGGTCCTTGGAATATTTGCTGCTCTGGTGTCAAAAATGAGACACTAAATCTATGTACATGATATTATACAAGACACAACTATATTCTTCTGCAAGATAAGAGTGGGACAGACAATAAACATGTGGGGATCTTTTTATGCATTCACTTGTACTGACTACTAAATCCTCCGCAATAGCCCTATGAGTTACATTGGACTATTAGTCATTTAATTTATTTAGCTTTTGTGATGTTGGCATTGAACCTAGGATTTCATACATGCTAGACAAGGACTCTACCTCTGAACTATATCCAAAGCCCTATACTCTTTCATAAGCTGAGGCAGAGAGAGGTTAAGGAGCCTGCCCAAGCATCACACAGTGAGAACCTGATAAAATAATGAGAGCCCAGGCCGTCCGGCTCTAAAGTTTGTTGTCAGCCACTGTATTGCAGGTGCACCTGGAAGATTTATATGGCTAGAAATGGCCACATGAGTGGTTGTGTGACTTTATATTCTCAGCTAAACACTGATTTATTTAGAAAATTTAAGATATTCAAAACTGATTTTACCAATATGTTTTCCAACTACTACTCCCCATAATTACTTTATTTTTAATGAACATATTGGATATATTTTAATGATATTTCCTTGGAGAAAATATCCTTCTAAAGAACTTTTTTCTGAACAAGATTGTGAAAACTATTCCAATAAAAATTCTGATATAAGAGTGTTTATTGCCACTTCATTCATAGTAGGAAAAAAAGGGAAAAGGAGAAGGAAAGAATGCAAATGTGCATAACAAGGGGATAATGGACCAAACTGACTGTGCTCATGTGATGGCAGATTGCTCAGCAGTAGGAAGGACTGACCTGAGGCAGCACTGTGACACATTCCAAACCTTAATGTCGAGTGAATGAGGCCAGAAAGCACACATGGTACGACTCCATGAACATGAAGTGCAGAAACAGACAAAATAAATCTGTGTAAATAAAAGTTAGGATAGCGATTATTTCTAGGCAAGGAGAAGGAACATGAAGCTGAGTGATGGAAACTATATATATATATATATATTTGTATTTTTAGGGAAGGGTCAACAGGGTGTGCAGGATCTCAATACTAGATTATACTTGCAGTGATCTGCCTGTTTACAGCCTCCCAAGAGCTGGGATTACAGGCATGTGCCACCATGCCCAGTGTCAATTGCCTTCCCAGTGTGTCCTGGGGGCAAAACTATATTTTGATTGGTTGAAATTCCTTGACTTATGTCCTTAATATTGGCGTATTTTCTTCTATGTACTTGTACCCCACGTACACACACACACACACACACACACACACACACACACACACACACACACACTGCATGAAAATTGAAATTTCTGTCAGTCCACAAATCCCAGTGGTAAGCATCATTTATAGATTGGTGTGGAGTTTCCAGGCACTTCTACATACATGTATATATGTATAGATTATCCCAATAGGCCTTTATGTTTTCACATGAATAAAATAATTGTGTAAGTATTTTGGTACTTTCTTTTTCAGCTCACAGTGTGCCCTGAAGGTTTTTTCATCTGGTCTGAATGTTTTTAGCTATGTGATTTCACATGATAAATATACTTACTTTCTTCAGTCAGTCTCCTTCTGATGAACAAATAGGTAGTTTTCAAATTTTCACTTGTATAATTCTAATGAAAACATTACTGCATGTATACTTATGCATGTGTGCAAGCATCGCTGTAGGCTTGTTTCCTAGAAGAATTTGATTGGGGAAAAGGTGTGTGCACTTTGGTGGATCCTGCCAAGCTGATTTCTAAAAATGCTTTGTGAATTGTATTTCTGCTGACCACATAGGAGAACTGGATTCCTGAGTTCTTTCCAAAAATGAAAATTATCAGTTGTTTAAAGTTTTCAAGAGCAGAAGGGTAAAAACTTGCATCTAATTTCTGCTGATATTTTAAAATAAGTTTTATTTTCCTCTCTGCATCCAAGCACTCATGTACCTTATTAGGAAGAGTATGTGTATTTCCTCTGCTCTGCCCTTCCAGTGATAAGAGTTCTCGAAGCCTGCAGTGGTTTCATCAGCAAGTTAGAGAACACTTTCTAATTTGAATTTGGCAGGCCATTCTAGTGAAATAGCAGGAATCTATTATCCCCGACATGTTTTCTGAATACAATAATTATTGATGACCTTGATACCTGTTAGGATTTTTTAATTCCTTAATAGTGCCTGAATTTTGAAAAGTGCCGTGACTTGTTTTATAAATAAAACTCCCCTACGATACTGGGCATTTTAAGATATTGAAAACTGACTTTACCAGTATATTTTCCAGCTACCTCTTCCCCATGATATCTTTTAGTTTTAATGTATGTATTGGATATATTTTAATGCTATTTCCTGAGGGAAAATATCACTCTAAAGACTTTTTTTCCTGAACCGAAAGCAGCTAAATATCTGAATAGAGACTTGAGGCTGCCCAGGTTACTGCATGGGGGGAATCTGCAGAAGCACAAATGCAACTTTCTGCTGCACAATACAGGAGTAGGAATTGCAGTGTGCACCCACCATCCCTGCCTCGTGGGGTGCAGAGACAACTGAGAACTAGTCTGAGTTCAGTGTGCTCATTTAATCAGCATGGACTTGTTTCTGCAGGGGGAGGAGGACAAGGAGGTGATGGTTCACATATAAGTTTTGTTGTGGGGAATGCTGAATCTGGGACTAGGACTGAGGCCTTCTGTTTTTCACAGAGCATCACCAAACTTCTGGAAGTGGGAGGCCTTTTGTCCATCAAGGGATCTAGCAGTTTTAAATTTCATGACCTCTCTATCTGCCTCCTTTGTAAATTGCCTTTTCAACCTGTGCTTCAAAGAAACTAAGGATTCCTTTGAGGGGTGCCCCAGAGAGTGGCTGCTTAGTAGCTGAAGCTCGGCTTCCTGCTCCCCATTTGACCCATGCCACTTCTTTCCTCCTTCAGTTCTGTGCAAAGCAGGTCTCCTTTTTTTTTCTTTCTTTCCTGTTTTCAAGGACGCTCTTATAGAAGCAAGGGTTAGACTACTAGAAATGTATTTGAAGGTCATGGCCCTACTTCTTAGAGACAATTGAAGCATACACTCAGTATGCAGCTGTTGCTGGTCAAGTACACAGCATGAGCGTGCTCACCACCTGGCCCTCCAATCAATTTGGCCTACAGCCTACGCAGAACCATGCAAACCTCATTTTTCCTTTTCAATCACTGGTATCTTTATAAGGCAGCATTTGAAGGAGTGGTTCAAAATGCTGAAGAAAGGCTTGCATCACGCGTCAGAGTACCAATATCCCACTTTCCTTAGTTTTTAACCCAGGGAGATTTCAAAGACACATGAATTTGGCATTTGTTGGGATTTTTATCTTTCCTTTTTCATTGATAAAACATTGCAGTACACCTGAAAGTAAGGTCTGTGTGTTGAGACTGCTCTGAAAGTGATGTTCATTATAATAATTATTTGTTTCTGGTGCTTGAATGGGATAATGTTTAACAGTTGGTTCTATGTAGTGGTATGGTTTAAAGTAATAAAAGGTAGTTAAATGTATTTCTTTACAAAATACTATAATTAATCTTATCCACTAGTCATGCTGACCCCTCCATTTGTATCCTTTATTTTGAGCAATGACCTCACATCCTAAGTAACTGGAAAATGTATTTTCCCTGGTCAGTGACCTTTGAGAATATCACATTTGTTCAGTTAGGAAGGAAGAGGTCATTCTTAACATCTTCAGAGTAAGCTGAAACATTTTCTGAAGCTAGAATTGCATATAGACTTGAGTTGGTGGTTTCATATATGTATGTTACTGTGTTGAGCAGAAGTATGGAATAGATAAAACCTGTTAGTAAGCAATGATGACTAGAGAGATGGTTATTTAATTTTGCCTGTATCTTGCTAGTCTATCAAGAATACGTAAATCACCAATTCTGTTGGCAATACAAATATTCCCAAAGGAATAGTGTTCAGATTTTCTTAGCATGATTGCTAAAATATTTTTTTCTTAGTAGATAAGTCTCTTGAATTCCATTTTCTTGATGTGGGAAGGAGATACATAATTTCAGGACTAGAAATAAGTGTCAAGTAAAGGGCTGCCTGTGTTTGCTTTTGAGTTCAGTTTGACACATTTGCTATTTATCATATAGTCCTCATCTGTTTATATTTACAGGAGAGCAGTGACTCGATATACAGTGTTTGTCTTGGGAGTCAGGAGTCAGTCACAGTGGCTGATTTGGCAGTGCCAGGGAGAGGTGGGGGAGGAAATTAGAAAGGACTCCACATGATTGCACTTCTGAGCCCTCCGTGCTGCCCTGCTGCCTCCACACGTGTTGGACTAGATTTATAACAGCTGCTGTGGACATGGTTGCCTAAAGCTGTGGAATGTTTTGATAAATGCCACTCATGAAATAGTCCACATTAAGCTGTAACTCTTTTTCAATTTTAATCCATCCTTTATTCTTAGTCTTTTACTCACTTGATAACTTTATAATTTTACACTTTGACATCCTATAGATTCATTAAGAATTTTTATTCCAAGCACCAGAGCTTTATTTAACAGTATGATTAGCTAAACTGTTATTCTCTTTGAGGTAAGCATTGACGATGTTTTTGATTGGAGTTTTGTAATTGTTATTCTAAACTCAATGTAATGGGTTATGATTTCAGAATAAGGACCTGATCTAAAAGAATAATAATACTTAGAATAGCAACCACTTAGAAGACAGTAAGTATAGCACAGGGCCCACCTACTTTTTGTAGTTCTATCTCTTACCCCACTTCCTTTCTACCCTGGGCTTACCTCCCTATGGCCCTGTTTCCTTGACCTAGCCAACTGCTTTCTGGCCTTCTGGAAAAAATGCATGCCCTGTGTTCTCTGCTGGGAAGTGCCTCCACTGGCGTTTCTCTGTGATGACTATTTAACCATCTGATGATGGTGATTTAATTTCGTCCTTTGAATTTCAGTCATGGTCTTGTCTCTTGAGAGAGGCTGTTCCTGGTCAGTGTCTGAAGTCATGTTCTCCCACCCTGTCACCTGTCCATTTGTGCACATTACCATTGTTTATGTCATGCTGTTTACTTCTTCAACATTAGGAAACTGACATTGTCTCTTCTTGTTATAGTACTCGTCTACATGGTTCTTGGGACTCTAACCTCCCTGAGCATGTACATATTACCTACCTCATTCACCACAGAAGCCCCAGGGCCATCCTGACATTCAAGGGGTGCCCAGTACATGTTTGTAGCTGAGAAACAGAATATTATGAGCTCCGAGCATTTCTCCCAATGAACATATTCTGTGCTTAGTCCTTCCATAAATCCATCATGATAACATATGTTTTTCCAATGGTTGAATGTAACTGAGCTGTATTGACTTTTCTCAGGCATATGAAGGATCAGAATAAGAAGGTGGCCAACCTCAAGCACAACCAGCAGCTGGAAAAGAAAAAGAATGCTCAGCTATTGGAAGAAGTCCGCAGGCGAGAAGACAACATGGCCGACAACTCACAGCACCTACAGGTGAGACCAGGTTTACCTTTTAGTCCTTCATAATTAAAAAATTAATTTTGTAAGCTCAGACAGTTTACAGAACTTGTTTTATTTCACTCAAAACTCTAAGGTTCTAGGGAAGATCATTATTCTGTCTTCTTTGTAAATACAGTTATCTCTCAGTGATGTGCCTAACTCAGAAACCGACTGACTGACTGAAAACACCAGTTTTTCCTCATTAATGATTCCTATTTTTTTGGCAAAGTGGTTCTTGCCATATGCTCAATAAAACATTCAAGTGAAACAGAGTATTTACTTTGAAGTTTATTCGTTCCAGTATACCTTTCAACAAAGAGATTCATTTCAACTTGGCTGCAGTTCATGTTAAATTTGCTTATTAATTATTGTCTTTCTCCATTTATATTTTGGGTTTCCTCCTTGAAGATAGAAGAAGTTAGATAATTTCAGTATGTACTCATAATTCATCTTCTTAATTGACCAACTGAGAAATAAGAAATTAATCCAGAGTAAGAATATATAAGGAAATGTGTGTCATGGAACAAGGCAGAGAGGGACTCCTTAGTCTATATTAGTTTCCTTTTTGCTATGTCCTGGAAATACCTGAATGCTGTTACTCCAGCCTTCTCTGTATTGATGCTTGTTTTGGAGTTCGCATGGAAAGACACTGTGCTAGGATCAGGTCCTTTTTTGAGGTCTGTGTGCTTTCACATGGACCACAGCCTGGTAAGTCCACAGCTTCCTAAGTGTTCCTGGCAAGTCCTGTTGCAGGGTGTTGAGTCTCAGCTTCTCCCTCTGTCACTGAGATAATAACTAAAATTTAAGGAACATTTTTACAGTTTTATTCCAAGCATTTTTTAAAATTCTTTAACCAACTTGGTGGTTTTATATGTAAAGAACTACAGTCTCGGAAAAGTTACATCATGACTTCCTAATAAAGGGTCCCGACTTCAAAAAACAAATTCTGAGAAATAGCAAATGTTGTATGTACCAGTCACTGGATGTTTCAATTTGCTACATACTGATGCTTTTTCCTGTGTTGCCTGAATTTATGGGACTCTCCATGAGTGATGGCCAGCCCAGAATGTAGTCAATCCAGGGGGAGGGATAGTGACTTTGTGTAACAGTTCTACAATTGTCCAAGGACAGAACGTGAAGATTATCCAGTCCAGGGTCAGGCTATGCCATTACTTGGAGCCTAAGTAGAAAGAGTGAGCCTCACCCAAATCCTATGGGAAAAGAGGAAACACAGGAGACATCCCACAAGACCGAAAGGAATTCTGTTATCTGGAGGGGTCTCGAGCAGATAAAAACAGAAGTCCACTGCAGCCATCATGTGGGCTAGATAAACAGTTGTTAGTCCATCTGTTACCTGATGAGAAAGGCTCTGAGAGAGAAAAATAACTTGTGAGATATTATTTAGCTAGTAAGTGGAAGTCCTGAAACTTAGACGAATACTTGCCCATATGTAGTTGATAAGAGCTCTGAAAAATTAGGAATGCGGGCAAACTGAGAAGGTAGTGTCTTCACGGAAGGAAGGCATTTTGGGCTGAATGCATTTATAGTGAATGAATTTGAACTGGGAGACATGGGTGCTAGTGAAGGCCCTTGAGGTAACAGAGCTGGAAGAGAAAGTGGAGGTTGGCAAAGAAAAGTCCAGTTAGGACACAATACAGGGTGACTGTGGTGGGAGTTTTTAGTGAAATAACATTATTTTCTTTTTTTAAGTGATGAGAATAACAATGCTTATGTTTTAGAATTTCCTATTTTGGGGACAGTTCCTTAACTTCTTCAGTCTCACTTTCCTCATTTATAAAACAGAAAAGCTAATTGCAGCTACCCCAGAGCTATTGTGAGGGCTGTTAGTGCAGAGAGAGAATTTAGAATTGTACTTGGCACAGGCTCTGTTCAGCATGTTAATGATTAACTGGTGCTATAATAACAAGAAAATGGTGAAAGAAGCATTAAAAAATAGTTATCTTGTGCATGTAGAGCATTTACACTGTCATACCATGATATGCACTGAATATCTAAGTTTCTGGTTTTGTTATAGATAGTAATTTCTTCTTTCTAAGGACACTTTCGGTTACAGAAATTAATATCTTGCTTTTGACCCATAAACTCTTGTGTAGCAGTATTTTCCTAAGGGGCCTTGATAACCACCTCACAGACCTATTCATAAAAGATAGCCTGGGCTGGAATTGCTTAGCTGCATTCCTGACCACCCCAAATGAAGGATAACATTTGAAATGCAATAAAAAGTAATCACAATTAATTTTGATGAAAATGTCTCTGGTTAAGGTTAATAGAGAATGAACCTCCCACTTGCTTGGATTGCTAAACTGTTATGCTCAGATGCAGTAATTACCTTCTGAAAATAGGGCTTTCTGGAGGCGGAAAGTCATGGCTGTCCGACTTTTTAATATGATGCTTAAGAACTTTTTGTTTAGAACTGGCAAGATAGTTCAGCGGACTGAGCACCTACTAGGCAAGCACAGGAATCAAGGTTCGATCCCCCTATATCACATGCCACACTGGCCCTGCCTCCAGGAGTACTGCCATCGAGACCAGGCATAGTGGTGCATCCCTGTAATCCCAGCACTGGGGAGGCTGAAAACAGGAGGATCTCTATGAGTCTGAGCTGTGTAGTGAGACCCTGTGACAAATACATTTAAAAAAGAAAAAAGAAGAACTTTCTGTCTGTATGCGAGACTCTTAAGCCAGAATAAGTGTCAGAATATGGTGTGATTGGTTGGTTGGTGCTTATAAGTTTGACACCTATTAAACTTGATTTATTCTCTAGTGACTTTTTTGTTTGTTTGATTTCTGTTTTGTTTTGTTTTATACTGGGCATTGAACCCACACTTGTATTTGGTAAGGTTTGGATACCCTGCCCTCATATTTTCAACCAACTGAATAGCTCTTACGTCCAGAAAGTGATCAGGGAGCACATTGTCTGCAACAATAATAGCTTTAAAATGAGCTTTGAAAGGAGAGCTTAAAGAGATTCAGCTCATTGGTTTAAAAATTGGAGACAACGCTGAATGATAGAGTGAGGATGTTAATTTTTGTTGGAGCAGGACGTGATGTCAGTAGCAAAACCTAGGTTGCCTCATTCAAATCTAAGTAGGTAGTCATGGCAGAAAGCATTTCACAACCTGACTTTACTTCTCAAGTTTTGGCAGGAATTGCAAACTCAAACATCCTTAGTGTAGAGGTTATTAACATAAGTTAAATAAAATTTGCATGTTAAGAAGAAATTTGCATATGTTTCTTACAGCCTGTTTTTTAATTTTATATTTGGTAGAGGTGTGTCACCTCCAACTGCCATCACAGTGCTATGAGAAATCACCCCGAAATTCAGTTGCTTTAAAGCATTTGCGAGTTTTTTCACACATATTTCCAAAATGACTGATTGATTTGGCTATGCTAGGGTGGGTTTGGCTGACCACCTTGCTGTTTAGCCTGAAGAAGCATCAGAGACCCAGATAACCTCTTCTAATGACAGCAGTCAAGGCAAGAAAGAATGTACAAGATGTGCAAGATGTCTTTAGGCTAGTCTTGAACAGATACTATAATTTCCATCCCAATTCATTGGCCAAAACAATGCATGTGGCTCAGGCAGGGACTGAGGAATTCATCCCACACAGGTAGAGAATGATATATACAGTAGGCAGATACAGAGCGGAGAAAAGAATTGTAAATAATCATTCAGTTTATTAAACGATATAAGGCTTGAAAAATATTCCTCTGTTGTAAGAAAAAAAATAGCATACACATAGTGAAAAATTTCAGCTGTGATTGGCCTTAGTATGTGGATGTAATTTAGAATGCTGAGGAACAATAGGGAACTCAGGGATGCTTGTCTCATCTAGGTATGGGCCTTGAAGCTCTGACTGAGCATTTCTGTAAAGGTGGGGCTGGTGTGGTTAGACCTTCTGATTGTAAAGTCAAATAATACTGTGTACTTATTCTGGGTATTTGAGAAAGTCAGTTCAGAATTTTTTAAGCAGTCTATGGTCTATTGCACAGCCTGGAACTCAGATCCCATTAGGTTCATATGGCATCCATGTACCTCAGCTCGCTCAGGTTAACCCATAAAGAACAGTGGCAACTTGGTTTTACCCTGAATTCTCATTTTGTCTAAAAATACCTTGAATTATTCTCAGAGGAGATCACCCACAATCTTGGTGGAGACCATGTTTTTGATTCAATTTCTTTAATCTTTTTTAACATTAGCAAGGAGAGCAAGAAGGGATAGATAAAGAGACATGAAGTTGGAACCATTCAGTATTCAAATACTAATGCCTATCAGTTACTTAGGACCTTGAGGAAGGCAGAGAACCTCCCTGACCTATTTTTCATCTGCAAACAGGAATTATAGTCTCTTCCCCTTATATGCAGTAAACAAAATCAAGTTTGAAAAAGGGACTTTCACAGTTACTGACCTTTGTGGAGCTTACTCACACTTACTCACTAGAGCTTTTTTCCAGAGACTGATAGTGAGCTTTTTGCCCATAGAACCACTGGGTGTAACCACCCACCAAATCCTTTGCAACTGTTTTCACTGGCAAACAGAATTTGGAACATACAGCATATCCCACTAAATGACAGTTTCCAATAAAGAATTAAAATATTTTGAGCAAAACAAGAAGAAAATGAAAGCATTTTTCAAGTTAATGTTGCATTGTGTGTGAAAGGTAGATGTGAAAGATCGTGCTTTTCTTGTATAATTCTGTAGAGCTGTTTCCCAGGGCACAGATTATAAAGCATATTTATGCCTGGCCTTGGGGCTTTGGGCTTCTGTGTGTCCCCATAGGACCTTGTATGGAAATTGTTCAACAAGGTATCTTTCCTGAGATTCACACTTAATTGTTGTTCCCAGAAAGGATGCATCTTTTCCCATCTCTAACTATTTCTTACTGAGCAAAGATGTCAATTTGAAATCCCAATGGACATCTTTGTAGATTTTGGCTAACATTTTTCCCTATGCAGCTTATTGAGTTAATGTTAGTTAGTTAGAACTAACATTCTAAGAAATGCACAAGCCAATATTTTATGCTTCTTTTCTGTTGTATGTCTGCAGAATTCTCTTCAATTTATTGCCTGAAAACTAAAGTCTGTTCTTGTATGCTTCTGTTTCCAAATTATAGGTTCCTAGGGAACTGTAAAGTTTCTTCTCTGCCCGTGGTGAAGCTTGCGTGTGACCAGTTTAAAAAGCAAATGAATGTCCCTATTTATTCTTGTTCTTTTAGTAGAGATTTAAAAAGTAGATATAAAAACTAGAAGTGATTTTATTTTTTAATTTATGTAACTCTGTAAATTTGTATCTTTTTAATGGGGTGATTTTTCCTTTCCTCCCCAATTAGACTTGGAATCAGCTAACAGAAGAAGTGTAACCAGCAATGTAAACCTCGAAAATAGATAGCTTTCAGCAAAACACATAGTTGATAAAGAAGTTTGCAAAGTTTGCCAAGTTGTTTATTTGCAAGGGTCCCATCTATCTTAAGCAGCAATTTTTGTCTTAAATCTGTATGTTCTTCTTTTCAAGTCACTCACTTAAGTTCAGTTCTCCTTCAATTCCTTAAGTTTCACACTGTTCCTCTAGCTGTGATGTATGTTCATGTGTTACGGTACACTTACCTAAATACTGCTATTAGTAGAAACATGACCAGCCGAGTTCAGTGATACATCATTGTCAAAACATATTTATTGAGTTCCTCATTTTTCGTGGCTATTTAGTAGGCATGGCGTGAGGTGATTTAAGGTGGTCCCTTCGCAGCTATCTTTTTCAACACATGGAAAGATGAGAAAGGTCATCCAGTGCAGGTTGAAAAGAAAATCCACATTTGTCCCAATTTTCATTACAATTTGACATCATACTTTTTAACACTGAAAGAGATTTTTGTCTGCCTTGCAGTTTTCTACCTTGATGCCTAGAAATTGGAAAGCTCTGTTAAGTTGTAGATAAATCTCATCACGATGTTGAAATGTAAACTGAGCCTCATTCAACATTTCCAGACTTTGTTCATGGTTTCAGACAAAGAAAAATACTCAAGTATTTGAGAGTCTGCAGAAGACATGGATTGTTGATGAGTAGGGCTGGGGGTTAGTACAGAAGTGCTTTCTTTCCTTGGGGATTTATTTTGACATTTGTTTTTCTTTCACACTATAATCCCCTGCAAGCCCAAATTGACTTTTGTTGTAGCAGGTCCCTATAGGCAGTCTCAGAAAATCTTATTTGACAATGGGGTTCTGGTAGCCTTGACTTGAGATCGTTACTCTTTGTAGTAACTCACAGACTGTCAGGGGTGACAAGACATCCTGTGCAGTGTATTGAGAACTAACCGTTTGTTCCAAGTGTTCCCAGCAGCCAAGTAAAAGCATGTAAATAAAACTGTTGTACGTGGAGTTTTTCTTCTTTGCTCCCAATAAAGTATGACTTGTTTTTCCAAATGTGCAATAACTTGCATATTTCTTCTGAGAAACGTCTTCTGCTTTTTCCTGTGGATTTGTGAGCTAATCCCCCACTTCATATAGCCTCTCTGTACAAACCCAATATGTTTCTATAGAAAAGAGAGGTTTACCCTTAATCAAGTGTTGCCTAATCTACCTACTAAATTACCCCCTGGAGACGCACAGCGTTCATTATTCTTTTTTGAAGGGTTTTCAGATTTCACCCCATTAGTGGCTCTTCAACAGTACTCAGCAGAATGAATGTTTACTTGCCAAAGGCTGAAGATTCTACAGAATGAAATGCAACATATTTTTCAAGTGAAATCATTGTTACTATGGAGGTAGAAAGTAGAATGATGAGACTTTGGGGGGGGGCTGGGAAAAGAAGTTCTTACTAAAATGACATAGTAATCTTCTCCATTCCAAGGTTGATTACCAAGGCAGCCCAGAGCATCTTTTAGATATTATTCCATTTTGTATCCTTTGGTCCCTGAAATATAAACTAGAAAGAGAAAAGCAGGGCCCAGGGAGCACTGGCAACACAGTCTTTCCTACAGGATATACTGCATCAGCAACAGGAAGAGAGGAGGACTTGTGTGTTAAATCACCAATTATAATCAGTTTAGTCAATCATGGAGCAAGCACCCTTCTAAGCCCAAGCTCTGCATGTGTGTTTTTCAAAGTGCTTTTATGGATTAAGCTTCACTCTTGGACCCTCATTGGCTTTGAAGATTGCTGGGCAAGTATTTCTATCTTTGTTTTTCAAAAGAGGAAATTAAGACACTGTTGTTCAGTTATTTATCTGACAAGGTTTTGAGGAACCCATTAAACTATTTGATTTCCTCACTGTGAAGATCAGAGGAGGACTGTATACAGATACTAAAGAAAATGTTTCCTTCGGCCAAAGATTCTTAGCCAGAGTCCTGTTGTACGAGCTGTTGAGAAGTAAGACTCTTCAGATACATGCTTGGGAGTATCTGTGTTTGCCTATCCTACTAAGACCGCAGAATTTGCAGTATAGTTTTCCAAATAGATATTATGAAGGCATTAGAAGAACCCATACTTTGAAGGCCAGTGGACTGAAAGGAGCAAAACCTCTGGCCACACACTTACTATTTTTTTAGGGGTAGAATTTATATCGAAACTCACACCCAGGACTCACGTAATCCCTAGAGCGGATTTCATGTTCAACTTGCATCAAAGCAGCCAGCCCAGCAAAACTCCCTCTCCCAGGCCAGGGTAATTACTGCAGGTTTACCCTGAGATATTGCTACCAGAGGTTAGCCAGTGGGGCACCTGCAAATCACAGTGTGTGTCACCTTGACATCAATAACCACTTTTTAGTAGATGCTGGTATTTCAGCACATTGCTACCCAAAGCAGAGACCTGGGCATGGTTAATTTTTAAGAATGTTAACTTTGACTTATGGCTTGTCCAAGGCATTGCTAAACTGTATATCCAAACACTTTAGATTAAGGAAATGACAATCAATGCCATAGGTAATGATTTAGATGGAAACCTTGCAAAAGGAAAATACAAGTATAAAATCTGTTCCTATTCACTTAATAGTTTCTCTTGTAATACACGTTAGGGAAGTTGGTAACTTGAATGTATGACACTTATAATTTCTTCTCTGCGATTACATTTTCACTTCACATCTTATTTATATTACCTGGAAAAGTCCTATAAGGTTGAATCGTTATGAGTTTTTCTTACTGCCAAAGACTTCAGACTTTCAAAAATACAAGCTCCTTATTTTGCTGATGAAGCACGTAGAACTCAACAAAAGCAGATGACCTTCCCCATATCCTTAGGGGAGTTACTGACAGAGGGGAGACCAGATCTCAGGCCTTTTATGTCCTTTTCCAGGGCCATGTGTGAGGCTTACTGTTCCACATGGTGTGTCCGGAGGATTCGAATGGTTGACATTCTTGAGCCCACAGGTCAGGCCTGTGCTCCTCTGCATTGGTGTTACACTGGCATATAATCACTGCTCACAACCTTTTATAAGTGCATACTTTATAAGTATGATTTCTATCATTTGTCAGGCTTCTCATTTTTTTTTAAACTGCAATAACTTAAGTGGTAAATTTTCAGTAGAGAAAATTGCTGTGAGAACAATTTGCAGAGTTTAGGAGTCTTGAGATGATAAACAAGAATTGGCTTACATTGTTTTTCTCTTTGCTACTTTGTTTCATCCATAAAAGATGTTGATCATAAAGAAACTCAGATTGTTTCTGGTTATAAAAAACAAATATGGATTGCTTGAACAGTTCAACAAAAAAGAACAATAGCTCCAACTTCTCATTCAGCAATGAGCGAAGCAAAGTGTCAGGTAGTTGATTGAGTTTTCTGGGAAGTTGAGACACTGAGATGAACATACAGAGGGTTTGTTGGGAGGGAGGGAAGCCAACCCGAACACCATGAGAAGCCAGATGTGGTGTGGCTGTGTCAAAGGTCTCAGCAGTTCCTTGTTGCCCTAGAGCAGTTAGAGATGAGCACTCAACCTGCCACCTGGAACCCATTTATTTATTGCAAAGCACCAACAGTAAATCTGAACCCTGAGGTTTCCATGTAGAAAAAAAAAACAACAACAACTCATTCATTAACAATCTTTGTCTTTAAAAGAAATCAAGTAACATGTATGCCGTAGGTCCATCATGACTGCTAGAGTTAGGTGGGAGCTGATGCCAGTTGAGGTCAGGGGCCTGGACCTTTGCATACTTTCAACAGAAAGCAGTGGATGTGGGCAAACTCCTAGGAGGCAGGTCTGGCCAAGGCGGCTCTCAGAGAGGCACATCCCTGGCAGCTGGGAGTGAGGGCCACAGTCCTGAGTGGGCATCTGGGCAACAGACTGCCACCTCTAGAGTAATTACATGGTATGTGTGTCACATTATCTGTTCAGCACTCAAGGTAGACCCACTCAGATCAAGATTCTTGGCCACAAAACTGCACCAGAAACCATTGAATGCAGTGCATAAGTTACTGTGTGCCTACAGTGTTTAATCTTACCAGCAATCTCAGGATAATTATTTTTGAAACCATGGTTCAGATAGAGACTCAGTTATGCTAGATGAGAGGAATAATTGAATTTTTTTCTCTTATCTCAGTCAAAACTTGGCACTTCTTTCACTGCGTAGAACTGTTGCTTTGCATGCCTTCCATTGGCCACTACAACCATAGCAGCAGTGAAGAAGAGGGCCAGGCTGCTCCAAAAACAGGCCAGGCGCCACAAACCTGGCCTGTGCAAGGCCTCCCTGAGAAGCGATAAGTGTGCATTTAAGCCTTAACATAGACTTTTTTGCTTCCTGCCTGCATAAGGCCCTGCCCTCTGCATAGCAGGAAGCCTGTTGAGGTTTCTTGAGGACATTTATATGCCAGGCTCTGTGATACCTGCTGGAATTTAGAAGCAAGATAAAAATTCTTTACCTTCCATTATCTTATGGGCTTTTCCCCTAATGATGTCCTTTCCCACAGCTTTTGAACTGTTTATTTGCCGTAGCTTCCAAATATAGCTCTAATCTTGTATGCCTGGGCTGAAGTCCGCTTTGGGATGGAAGATGAGTTCAAAGAGGCAGGAGTAAGGCTATGTCTGCAGCTGGCCCTTGGTTCTGAACTACAGCTGTACAGAGGGCTATAAGCCCCTGAGTGGGCCACACACAGGTACGAGTACCAAGCAGGTGATAGGTCTGAGTTAGAGTTGAGGTTTAGGCACTAGTGAGCTGTGTGACCTTGAGTAACCTTTCTCACCTTGAGCCTCTGTTTCTTCATTGATATAAGGAGATGCTCCTGGTGGGGGAAGGCCCCTTCCAACTCTGAATTCCTGGGACCCAGGAACTATTGAAGGTTGTACAGATGATGGTTCAATAGTACTTTTTGAGAGCCAGCTCATGGGCTAAGTGAAGGAGCTGCAGCCAGTTTAGATGATCTGGGTGAGAAGCAGGGATGTCCTCCAGTTGGGAATCTAGTGAACTGAGGAAACCAGTCTCCTTTGCCCATCCTGGAAATATGACACCTAGTTTTAAATACTAAATGTCTCTAAGAACTTTGTCTGCACTCCATCTGGAACATGATCTGCCACTCTGAGGAGAGTATTGTAGTTTGTACTAACACATTGTACCTTCTTCACATCAATCGAATATAATAGTATATCCACCAACTGTTACCTTTTTGGTATAAATAGATTAGAACTATGACAGTCTGAATACAACATATACAATATATGAACCTCAAAATTTGGCCACCGAGCTACTGACCTACCTTCTTAAGGGTAGGAGCTATGTGCCTTAGTTGTTTGTAAACTCAGCTATTATTTTAATGAGCCACCATGTGGATCTTGGTGAGCTATAGGAAAATAGAAAATGGACAAACACTGGATTTATATTATCTAGTTTTGCATTTCTCAAAACTTTGATATATAATATCATAAGAAACAAAGGATTCAGTTGTCAAATGCTTTTGGAAAACAATACGTACTCAAGGGCCAGCCAGATAGCTTAGCATATTAAAGCACCGGCTTAGGGAAACACAGGGACCTGGGTTCAATTTCTGATATGTCATGCGAGCCCCACCCCCAGGGCACACAGAGACAGAGGTTGAGACTGGATGTGATGTCATGCACTTAAAAGCCCAGTGCTTGGAAGGCTGAAAACAAGAGGATCACTATGAGTCCGTTCTGTGTAGCGAGACCCTGTAGACCCTGTACTAAATACATAAAGAAAAAAACATACTCTATCCTTCACTTGAGGACCTCTATACATAGTAACATTAAAACCTCCATGCTGTCCCACAGTGAATTGTTTAATGTCCTAAAATTGAGTCTATACTTTCTTCAAATTATTTGACCCTAAAGTCTTTTATTTCCTCCCCAGAAAACCTGTTACCATTTAAAAAATTTAGTATTTATTCAAACTTGTAAAAATACTGATCTAGACAATCATAGTGTTGGTAATTAAGGTATATTGCTAGTTCTTTGGCTATATTAGATTGGACAAACTTTGCAGCAATACTGCATTAAGCAGAATGTTGTCTTCACTAAATCAGAATTTACCTTGGTTACTCTTGCTCCTTGATTTACAAAAAAAAAGTTCTGTTAGAATAACAAAGAAAATTTTATTTCTGCTGTACCTTTAAAAATTGTATCTTATTAATAAAGTTGATATATGAAGAACTTGAAAATGTTTATGACAGGTACAGTAATACTTTATCCTATCATTGCTTTAAAAATCCACACTTACTTCTAGTTAAAAGAAACATTATGCTATGCCTCACATTCAAATTTGATGAAGAATGTTTTAGAAGAAGTAGAAATTACTCCTGTTTTAAAATATTAAATTGAACAGGTTACCTATCCATTGTGAATTCCCATTTGAATTCAATTATACCTTCTTTCAGCTAAGGCCATTGACAGTGAAGGATATAGTGTGTTTAGGTTGGTTAGGCTGTCAAAATCAATTATATGGGTTCAAAATAAAACATAAAATGTCCCTTTGTCATTACCGGCAACTTATTTTTATTTTACCTGTACTTTCTTGGCTATGACAGGATCCTTATGAGAAATTACTAATTTGAAAATGCTAACAATTAACAATATAACCTTGAACACATATCTCTTAGATGCCTGCATCTGCTCATAAATGACCCTATAATTTCTAAATGAACTGCACTTATCTTAACCTGGTTTAATGACTAGAGTTTCCCCCTTTCCTCAGCTTGCAAGGTCATTTTCCCCCTTACTGTAAATGGAGAATTAAGGTCATACTTGACTATGGGCTTAGTTTGCCTGAATAAATTTCTGCTTCAAATGGGAATTACTTACATCCTATGTTAAAGACCAAGATAGTGATTAGAATTTTATGTTCAGGGGGCTCTAGTATCTGGGAGGTCAGGGATGGGTGGAGAGATGATGATCTTTTCATTTGTAGCAGATTGTATGTTTTTAATTCTCAAACTTCCCCCCCATATAAAAACAAAGCCATATTTCTATATTTTAAATGCTTTTGAAGTGAAAATGTCCTCAATATATGCATTCCACAGGCATTATATCAGGCTTTGCATTGAGTACCTCTTGGATGTGCTGTGCCCCAAGCCTCTATTTCACCTTGTGAAATGGACGAACAGAACCAGGAGGACATGATTGTAATAGAGACACAGTAGGAGTGGGGGACGATTCTTTCTGTCAGTGGAACTAAGCAGCAACACATGTTCAGCCAGTGAACACTCCAGGAAAATACAGCCTACATTTCCCCCACCAAAGTCAGCTCCTTATAAGTGTTTTTTGGGGCTCTCTGGATGAGGGCTGGACCCTTTCCCCTAAAGCTGATGATTACTTTCTCCTATCATTTTTCAGTCAGTAAATATAGTATATACCTAAATATAAGCCTCCCCAAGAGTAGAAACACCTATTGTTCTACTTTTCAAAGAAAAATTTCTGGTTTTTAAGATTTAAATATGTAAGCTTATAATGAAGTAGGTAAAATAGCTACTTATGAATTTATGTTTATAACTGAAAGCACTTATGTAATATGCATCTTTTTTTCACCTGTGTATATTTTAGAATAATGGGTGGCATGTAACTCTCCAGGGCCCATGGCAGCGCCTGCCCCGAGGGTGCTTGTCTACCACCTGGCACATCTTCACTATCCATGGTCTTTGCCTCCAAGAATTGACCCGATTGCTTTAGGAATGCATGTGTGACCTGCTTACTGGGGCCACACAAGTGACTTACATAACACCAACAGGGTTCTTTTAGAGAAGCAAACTGGCACATCTTTTTACATATCTGTTTACATAACACAAACAGGATTCTTTTACAGAAAGAAACCCTGGTTCATCTTTTTCTCACAGATGTAAGTATTTTATGTCTGTCAGCCATACAAAGTTGTAGCTGCTTTTCTAAGGTGCATTTTCATCACACAGGTAAGATACAGGCTCCTCTGTGGACTCCTACTGCAGCTCTTCCTCAGCTGTGTGTTTGGTGATGAAATGGTGATATTTTTGCATCCCAGCTAATGCTGGTATCTCCCTCCTAGTTTTCTGTGATCATCTAGCAAACAGCATCCAGCACTCAGTGTTGCCTGCTTCCCAGATGACGCTGTCGTGGAAGCTTGTGATGCTGTTATTGTTCTACCAATGCATCTGCAAGCTTCCTCAGATGCTTTCCTTAGCCTGAATATTCTGCAGCTGGCTCTGGATGTCTTTAGGACCCCTTTCCTCGCTGTCCGCTCATTGCTCTAGCGTACCAGTCCTGTGCCTGCTCTACACTTGGGGTCTTTCTTTGGATAAAAACCTGGCTTCCTTCTTTATTTCATGTTGCTCAGGTGCCTCCTCCTCAGAAGCTTTCTCTGAACACTCTGTCATCATTTTCATCCTTCTCCTACTCTTACTTATTCTTTCTGATGGATTTTATAGCCTAAAATACTACTACACAGCTATTTGTGTACTTGTTTCTTACTTTTCTTCTCTATGAGCACACACATGGAGACTTTGCCTTTCATTCCTCCTGGAAAGGAGGGCTCTGTCTTATATATCCAGAACAGGCTTGGCCTGTGGAAAACATTCAGAAAATATTTTGTAACCGGAAATTATTATTGTAAGTAAGCCAATTGCAGATAAGCTCCACAGTAGTTCTGTGCCTTACCAGGGCTGCCTGGCATGGAGCAGAAAAGGACTAAGAGGCTTTGTGTGGATTGGAAGGAAGACTGTGCCCTTGCCGACTAGCCCTGCATGTGGGGCCTTGGAAAGGCACAGATGTATTCTGTCTCCGACTCAGTGCTGAACTTCTTGGATGCAAAGACCTGTGTTTTCCAGCTATGACTTTTTAATGCCACGGGTAATAAAAATGAAATATTCAGAAGTGTAGGTGCATGAATAGCTGAATAATCAGATAGATTAGCAAGAAATAAAGGACACATCATCTAGATTGTGTCATGAAGCTGTTCGAACAGAGATTTGCTCCTGGAAGTATTTTTGTTGGTGCCTGAAAAGGAGCAATGAGAGGGATCCACCCAGGTTAGTCTCTTCATGTTTTAGCTACAGAGGGCGATGTTCTCACTGGAATCTGCTCAGGAGAGCTAAGGAGGGCAAGATAACAAAGGAGCCAGAGCAATCCCAACACTCGCTTTCCTAGAGGACCAGCTACCACAAGGTACCCTGGATGTGCACATTTAGGTACAAGGTCAACAGATTAGCAACAGCAGGAGAAAAGAGGGGTAAATAAACATGCAGGTTCTTTAAGGAGATTTTCCATTTCAGTTCTTCAGTGCAACTATATTTCTGAATGTTTAAGTCTTTGATAACTATGGTATAAGCAGGGCATTTTCTCAGCGAATGTGTGGTGAGGGCACCATGCTGTTGATGCTGAGCCTGTCCGAGCTCTACAACTACACCCTGACCTCTTCCTTAGCAACCTAGTATTTGATACTTACACATTCATTGTCAACATTTTCCTTTGCAGACACCACCTGGTGAGGTTAGAACCCATTTCCCAGCATGGCAACTACTACCCAAAAACTTTTTGCAGCTCCTCTGACCACCCTGAAAGCCACAACACAGGTCTTTTCTTTTTAAGTAACAACTTAATTTCCCCTGAAATCAACATTTCCTTTTTTGATCAGCAACCGTAACTCCCAGGCCGAGTTCTGAAATACGTGTGGCTATAAAGTTATCCTTCTGGCATGAAGCTTTGTCACAAAAGTGTGCCAGACCCTGGAGATGGTTCCAAAGGCAGACTTCTCAACATGTCATGGGGAAAAGGCTGGGCCTGTGGATGACATAATAGCCTCCAAGGTGCCTGCTCAGGATGGGAACGATGTGTGTGACGATGAGAAAGTTCTGGCATATTTAGTAACCTTATCTCCACTGCCACCACCACAGAGACCACATGATTTCATTTTGAAATGAAGCAAGCTAGTTTTTAAGCATCCTATAAATAATATACTGATTGGATTTCCAACTTCTCATATCCCTGCTTCTACCTTGTGAAAAATTCAGTCATTTATAACCACACCAAAACCTTACACTGCCAAAATTATGTCAACATTGTAGGTGATACTGACTGCGTAGAAGAATAAATTGTCCAAAAATTCCCTGTGTTTTCCCCATTTTTTTCCTTTGTCTAGATCTGGTTTTTGTTACCATTTCAGAGAAGAGGCTGTCCTTTGTCTTTCTTTAATCCAGACTTCAGCAGTCATGAAATTTGTTTCTTCTTCCACCACTTCACAGCTTTATAACAATGGGGTTTCTTAACCTTGTCGTGCCTCTGCCTTCTCATCTTTAAAATGGGCATAGAAAACCCACAAAATATGAAAAAATTATAGCTAATTGAACCAAAGATAAAAGGGTTCTATCCAGAATATATAAAGAATTTTTAAAAATAAGGACCCCAAAATTTAAAGACATAATCCAGAAATTGGCATCTGAGCCCAATATATATTTTTCTTTTTTTTTTTTTTTTGTGGAACCGGGAATTGAACTCAGGCCCTTGCACTTGCTAGGGAAGCACTTATCCCACTGAGCCATCTCCCCAGCCCGAGCCGTCTCCCCAGCCCCCCAATATATATTTTTCAGATGAAGAAATATAAATGGCAGATAAATATATAACACTGAGATTCCATCTCACCCTGGAAAGAATGTCTCTCCTCAAGAAGTCAACCAATAACAAATATAGGAGGGCTTGTGGTGAAAAAGTAACTCTTCTACTGCTGGTGGGAGTACACAGTGGTACAACCATTATGGAAATCAGTATGGAGATTTCTCAAAAAGCTAGGACTGGAAGTCCCATCAACCCAGGTATTCCCCTCTGCAGTATCTTTCTAAATGCACATAAAAATTATACCACAATATACGTGCACCCACATTTATAGCAATACAATTATCATGACTAAATGTTGGAAAAACTGAAATGCCTATAAACTGAGGAAAGGAAAAAACAAAGATATGGTCTTTTTATACATGGTGTACTACTCAGCTATAAAAAAGACAAATATGAGGCTTTTATAAGTAAATGGATGCAAGTACAGACCATAATCATGAGAGAAATAAATCAGATCCACCCATGCAAACATCATATAATCTCACTAGTGCACAAAGCTGAAAGAATAAATAAAATATGAAAGGTACAATAGATACTGTAAAAGGGAAAGAATCTGTTCAAAGGCAAGGAAAACCTGGAAAAGGACAAAAGAAAGAAAGAAGCAAGGAAAAAAGAATATATATATATATATATATATACTTATATACTGCTGGTTTACTGAAAAATGCAGTTCATGTGTATTTTTTTTCTTTTGAATTTATTATAATTTTTTTTTGTATTCAGTACATAGTCTGCAGGGTCTCACTATGTATATCAGACTTGTAGTGATCCACCTGTGTGCAGCCTCTCAAGAGCTGGGACTACAGGCACACGCCACCATGCCCACTCTTAATCTCCATCTCAGTGGGCCCCAGCAGCAGGTGTGGCATAGCACGCCAGGGATCAAACCCCGTCCCCTGCACTCTGCCTAAGCAGGCACTTTAGTCTGCTGAGCTATCTGGCCCGGCCTATCTTAGAACTTTTTAAAACCAATTTTGTATGCTTATATCTGGTAATCTAAACTAGTTGAAATTATTTTATTTAGTGAAATTCTGTATTGTTTCTAATGTTTTTTTCCTTTTTTTTTTTTACTATTTTGTTTTCTCTTTTAAAAAATTAAAATGAGCATAAGAGACTCTCTACAATACTAATAGCTCATTGGTTTGTGTGAATCAGTGACATTAAATATCAAGCTGTTAGCACAGCTCCTTGTAGGAAGTGTGTGCTGGGAAAATAACAGCAACAGTTACTTTTGTTATCATTGTCATTCCTGTACTTAGCAGTGACTGAATGTTCATTTACTCTTTGAGATATTTTGTTGAAGTCATTGCTAGTTTTAGGTCTTTGGTTTAACTCTCTCCTCTTACGGTTATATAGCATTAGAGATTTTCAAGTCTGTTTTGGTAGTTTAGCACTGATTGGGAGAGAAATCTAAGATTTATGTCTTCGTATACTTTTTCCCAGCATCATAAATTTTTAAAACTTTTCTTAATGTTTGGCAGCCAGCCATACCCTCATTGTTTAAGCACACAAGCACATGTGGTATATATGCATATATATGGATATATGCACACGTATAGATATCTAGTCCCAAGTGATCTTTTTGCCTTGAAACATCATAGTCTCTTCATAGCTTAGTGGTATTAGATGGCTATATTTTCCACCTCTAAATTAAACACCCAAAGAATTTGACACTTAGGCGCCAAAGTAGTAGTCTTTAAAAAGCCACTGACTTCATGCAGACAGATACTTGAAACAGAAAGCTCTTTCTTCTTTGTGCTAACTTGGTGTCTGGCTTTACGTAGTTGGGTGAAGTGAACTCTGGGTAGGGTGAGCTAAATATGGCCTTGCATGCCTATGCACTGGGGCTGGACAAAGGGTTCCCGTAAAGCAAGAGGCTGATTTTCAGGCCAGAGACTACAGGAGTGAGGATACTCAGGAGGAAATGGTAGGGCTCCTGTGGCCCTGCGGTTTCCCTGCCATAGGTTTGGGCTACAGAGGACTCTCCAAATGGTCTTTGACGGCTCCTTGGTTAATTTGATTGATGCTGTGGGTCATGGGTGGGAAGCAGGACCCCTGAGGAATATTTATAATACCTTGCACACACAGGTGGCAAAGGCAGCCACAGAATCAAGCTAAACACAAACTTCAACTGTGAGAAATAAATTTTAGAAAGACTGTACACTCCTTGTTGGTCTACGTGTATGCAAATACTGTTGTTTTTTCTTCCCTTCGGTTGAAGGACTTTGTTTGCTATCTCTATTGTTGCACAGAAGCTATCATTGAATTTGACCTATCCAAAACCCACATGTAGCTCTTTTTTGAGATATTAAATACTCCTTCTTGGATTCATCTGCATGTACAAGGCAGTCTTTCTCCTTTCCCAGCCTGAAGGCTAGCATTTAAGATTAGGTACCATTAATTTCTTTATTCTTTATAGGAGTGCATAAGAGTAGTTTTGTTGGCCAGATTTATGTATTGATTTCTTGCTTTTTATGGTTTTTTGCCACAGGTATCCTAAGATAGGCCTAGTGATATAGCTCAGTGGTACAGTGTTTGCTTAGTGTGTGCAAGACCTGGGTTCAATTCCTGCACAGCAAAAAAAAAGTATGAAATGAATAAATGAATGAATGAATGAAAGAAACAAACTATTTTCCAGGCAAATTGTCACACAGCAGTAATCCCTGCACTTTGGGTGGCTGAGGCGAGAGATTGCAAGTTGGAGTCCTACCTTGTCAAGTTAGCAAGACTCTTTTACAAAGTAAAACACATAAAATCATCTTAGGATGTAGCTCCATGTAAAATCTGTGGCTTCAGTCTTCCTACTGCAAACAAGAAAAAAAATTTCCTCTCCTAATAAAAGAATCTTAAGATAGGCTCCAGATAGATTACTTCATGCCAGGTGGTAATTTACTAAAAAAGAACTCCAGAAAGAGCCACCAAGTTCACTTTTTTTTTGAAAGATATACCACACTTATGAGCAGAAACGAAGTACTTGATCAGATAGATGCTTTTCTGAGTCCTTCAGGTGTTGGAAATATATTTTTAGGGATATAGAGGGAAAAAGAAAGCTAATTGTAAAGTGAGGAATGTGTGCTATTCCAGCAAACTAAAGGGGCTGCAGAAGCCAGACATCCAGATGGTTGGAGGAGAGCATTCCAGGTACAGCACATAGCATGGGTGGATGTTGAGGGCTAAGCGTGAGCCCTGCCTCCTGGGGAATAGGAATGTGTGCCCTGTGACTAAGACAAATAGCACCTGTCTCCTAGGGTTTCTTGTGAAGACTCAATTTGATGAAGTGCATTAAATATTTAACCCCAGGAACCCTGTAACAACTGATGTCATAAAACACCACCATCATAGCCTCTATCTACATTAAATTTCTTCTCTCCAGGTAATAACCTTAAAAATAACAGACAGAAAAGGAAAGGGGCATTATATTTTCACTGACTGTTCACTAAAGAACTTTTGCCCCCAGGTTGTCTGTAAGCCAGAGTTTTCTCTGGCCTAGCTTTCCTGAGATACTCTATGACCTCAAGCAGATCTGCTCTGATTCATGAATAGAGACAAGTGTGTAAACGGAAGTTGGTCATGAAATATTTATTACAGTGGTGAAAGCATGGGAAATAGATTTGTTAGGTTCTCTTTTTACAGAACTAATTTTATTTTTAAAAAATGACTGATTTAATTGATTCTTTCATTATATTATAGTGTGAAACAAAGGGTTTTTAAAAAGAAAAATTTTTATTATGTGTAACAGAAAAACAGCTAAAAATACATTTGACTAATGATTTCATAACATAAACATCTTTGGACTACCAGTCATGGAAGGGCCTAGAACTTTTTCACAAGCTTTCCAGGAAGTCCTGCTCACACCAATATATTCCTATTCCTTTCCACTTGAAAATTGCTTCCCTGATGTTTATGGTAGTTATTGCCTTACTTTCCTATGTAATTTTTATTTTCCATTCTCTTCATATTGCAGTTAGCTTTGTCTGAATGTTCATCTATTTGAAAGCAAGCATCAAACTTTTTTATGTTGGAGGCATTTGAATTAAATAAAAGTAACCATGCATCAAAATAATCAAAAAGCAGTGGAAAACAGAGACACAAACTCATTCAGTGTTAGGCACAAGAAGGAAATTAGTGAGAAGTAGAAATAGAATGCACCATTCTCTCATGATCATAAGAAAGGAAAGGAATTAGATGGGATGAGTCTAGTTTTGAGAAGTTACCTTGATCTTCTGTTTTCCTTTTAATCTTCCCTATATTGTCCCATTTGTAAAAAACATACTCAGTTGCTTTGTAATTATTAATATCTGTAACAAATCTGCATGGTGTTCTTGTTTTCTTTTAGAAGAAAACAAAGGAAGTTCTGGGGTGTAGTTCAGAAGTAGGGCCTTTCAGGGCCTGATGGAGAGCTTTAGTAACTGGAAAGACTTCTAGTGAAGCAGTTCCTGAAAGATCTGATGCCGAAGAAAGATGGACCAGAACCTTTCCAACTTGGAGCAGAGTAGCTCTCCATCCCCAGAGAGGTTCTGGGACATTTGACCCTTAATTCTGATATTACCTATGAGGATTTACATTACAAAGTTTTAAAGAAACTTAAAAATACTGGGAAATTCCTTGGAGAAGATTACTTGAGAAGTATTTTTTTAAGCTTCTTCTGAGTGACAGCACTGTACCAGGGAGTCACATATATAGAAATCTACAAGACTATGTGACCCCCATCTTCACAGAGATGCCCCCAACACAGACTGACTTGAAACAGATAATTCATGATAAATGTGTTGAATGCCATGGAGAGATATGGGGGAGGACGCCCCAGGGATCAGTCAGCTGGGGGCCAAGGCCTGAAGGAAGCACGATGTTTCAGATGTAGACACACAAGAGGATGGGGTAAGAGGAGGGTTGGTGACAGAGTGAAGGTCCAGGCCTCAATTTTACTTGTCTTCAACTGTCCCTTGGTGAGTACCACACAGGTAGGTTCTCATTGTGAAACTGGAAGATCAAGAGCTACATATGATTATAATTTATTGCAATCCCTAGTAGATAATATCAAATCTTTGTGTGTCCTACAGTTTGTAGGACTTTTGTTTTTATAATTTTTGTAAAATGACCTGTTAAGACAGAAATAGGAATGTAGAAGTGAACATTCTGGTTCTTGGGTTGCATTCAGGCACACATTGTTATTCCTGAGTTGTCTTCAAGAAACAGATCTTGTGGAATCCCTGGGCCTTTTACTACCCGTCTTTGTTTTCTCTTACTCTGTGTGCCTTTTAAATTTAGTTATCCAGAACCTATGGCCCTTTAAGTGTCTGACAATTGCATATCTCTTTCCCATAATAATCCCATACCTATTTAATGATGTGTACATGACTTGAGATAACTTGAAAATATTTTTTAGTTATATGAATAACAATAATTTAGAGATCTTAACAGTAAATGGATGCCTATGCACTCCAAGCTTTTTTTTTCTGGGTGGGTAATTTGAAATATATACTTACTAAAATTTCTAGCATTGTTTAAAATTGCTGTGTCTAATGAAATACTACTAGACAGAAAGTGTTCATCTGAGACATGGCATGGTTATAAAACACATAGACACACATGTGATATACATTTTATAGCTTTGTGTATTTTATAGGCAAAACATTGAAACATGGTAGAAATACTACCGTGTACAGTACAACCGGCTTTAATAGTAACATCGTACAGCCGTTTGTGTCTGCTAGCCTTTTATTTATACGTGTGTAATTATGATTTCCAGTACTTGTTACCAGGTATTTCCAAACTTGGTTTTGTCTTTATGTCTTTCACTCTTAGAACTTTTTCCAGACTGTCTGTTTGGTGAGTGGCTCTCTGTACTTAGAAAGATCATAGTAGGGTGTGACATGCTCTATCCTTACAGGGACACAGCCTGGACATTGCCCAGCTGCTCAGGCAGAAAACCTGAAAAATCCCCCTTAGTCCCTCTGTACCCATATCCCCCTCCTCTCTCATCTTATTGCTCCTGGGTTCTCCCAGTTTTAACTTCCCAGGGTTTCCTGAGTGGACATCTTCCTCCAGAGTCAGCACCTCCTCTGACATTTCAAAGTGTTGGTCTGATCTTCATCTTCTCTTGCTTGACTTTGCAAAGGCTTCCTGATTTGCTCTGCTGTTGCCTCAGGTCCTGATTCTGTTCTAATTCTCTGCCTTTGCTTCCAACTGTCCTTTCTAATACCATCAGCACCTCTGCTATCATGTATAGGAGAAACTCTGAGTCCTTTATTAGGACTTTTAAGTTTCCCCATTGAATTATCTGGGCTTAACTCAGTCTCCTTTGTACCAGAACCTGCCTCCAGCTTTAGCACTAATAATGCTGAACATATCTGTTCCCTGTCCACACACACTCTACTTGCTGTTGCTCACCTGGTCACAACCTATTTGCTGCTTATATGTTGTAGTACATTGTGCTTGAACAGAATTTTTTAGAAGTGGCAATGGAAGAAATAAACTTATCTTTTAGGCCAGTGTCCAAGGAGATGGGTACTCTGTACTACCCTTAGCAAAGGTGTTCTTATGGATTGTGTCTTAATGTCCCCCTAAAGCCTCATGTAGCCAAAGGGGAGGCTGCTTGAGAATTGGCTGTGTCTAGACTGTGTGGTATTGGGGTTGGGAGGGTGTGTGAAGACTAAATCAGTTTGGTGGCTGGTTCGGCATAGTTTTGGTGAGAAGTAAGGGTGTGAATGCTACACCTGCCTTATGATGGGTACCAGCATAAATCATAAGGGCGAAAAAGAGGTCTAAGGTACTCTCACCTGCCTGTTTGCCATGGATTGTTTGTCTCTTGCAATGTCCACAGCACCCTGGCTTGGAGCCAGCCAATGAACTTTTAAACCTGTACAAACTGTGAGTTAAGTAAGCCTTTCCTCCTTTAACTTTGAGTCTTGGGTATTTTGTCTCAGTGATGAGAAAAGTAACTGAGACAGGTGGATGTCCTGTAACCAACCTGGCCAGTAGTTATGTCAAGCACACACATGGAGCTTGAAAGCTTATCTATACTGGCTGTACTTTGGGTGGATTTGAATTAAAAAAAACCACAAAGCATCTAGCTTTTGGGGTTGAGTAGAAATTGGGGAGTGGCTTCTCTTTTACACAGATCCACTCTTTCTAAATCTGAGTATCTCAAATGATTAGAATCATGTAATATCTGTCTCTTTTTATTTCTGATTTATTTGCTAGGTACAGTGACTTCCAGTATCATGGGTGTGTCAGAAATTCCTGCATTTTAAGGATGAACAGCATCTCACTCTGTGTAATATGCCACATTTTGTTTATGAGTGGACATTTAAATTGTTTCACTGCCTGGCTACTATGAATATTGCTACCATAAACACTGGTATACAAATATCTGTTTGAATTCCTGCTTGTAATTTTCTTGAGCAGACAGCCAGAGTGGGAATTTGTGGGTCATATGGTCAATCTATGCTCAGTGTTTTGAGTCACTGCCATACCATTTTCCCCAGCAGTGCACCATGTCACATTCCTACCTGGAATGCTCGAGGTCTCTTAATTCTTCCCCATGCTTGCCAGCACCTTGTGACAGTAGCCATCCCCGTGTCTGAAGGGGCATGTTAATGTGATCTTGTTTCTCTCCCCCTAATGTCTAATGGTGTTGAACATCTTTTCATCTGGTTATTTTAAATCTTCTTTGGGAAAATTGAACTAGATTTTAAGCTTAGGTCATCCTGCAGGTTTCTTGAAAAAGCAGGTAACAGATACTATTTCTTCTGCAAATTTCCTTGTGCAGGACCTGAAAGGTCTTGAAGGCAGCACATGGAAGTTCAATGGTTGCCATAAGTGAGCCAGTAACATAGGGAAGGAAAGAAATCCTAAGTAACATTCTAAGTAAAATAAGGGTGTTTTGAAGAAACAAGGAAAGTGAAGATGGAAAAAGAAGGGGAGAGAGGTGAATAGCTGCCTGAGTTTTTTCAATTTGTATCTTCTTTCCTTCTCAACAGTGAGAGAAAGGAGAGGGGAGACAGAGAGAGATGGACGGTGTGCTGCTTCCGCCTGATTTCTATTTAAAATGGGTCTGTCTAAGGGCACCAAAACCTCAAATCCCACAAGTGACATTTTTAGGACAGTTTCTTTTTTCTTTACTTCTTCTTTCTCTTTATGGAGATCTTTGATTATCTCACCACAATTACTATGTTTACGGTACCCCCCACCCCCATTGGCTATATTTAAGTGAAGCAGAGTTTGAGTTGATTTTGTTAGAAATGTCTCTCTGAGAGCAGTGAATTTACTTTGCTTTCAATAATAAAAATAATTTAAATCTAATGTTTTAGTATACTTATAGTAACTGATTTGAAGTAGTCTGGATGAGAAATATCCTGCTATAACTGATAGGAAATTCTAGTTCGCTCATTTAATTTAATTTAAAGATTGTATGACTAGAGGCGTGGTATGTTAGGTAAGGCTTCCGAATCCATTTCTTTGTATGATGGCACCTCTGCCTTACTACTAGGCGGTTGTCAGAATTTAGCAAGGGCAAAGAGATAGAGATGTGTGTCTGATCCTAAAACATTGCTCACATGTAGAGCAGTATTTGTTCTATTATGACAGAATTATTCGAAAGAAGTGGCTAACCATGTTTGAATTTGTCAGGTGTCCAATCAAATATCTTTCTGAAGTTCCCCATTGCTTGTAATTCCTCACAAACAAGATTTTCAAGTTATGAGTATTAGTCCTTTCCATATTTGGACTACATACATAGTTAATCTCCTGTGAGTACAACAACTAATGAAATAATGGTATCTGCTTTTTCATTTTTGTGGATCCATGTAAAATAAAATGATTTACATTATTCCTCTTTGGTTAGTTGTCTCAAATACTGTTGTTCTATTCATTGGGTTTTGGTACCCCATACTCCCACCATGTTCAAGTTTGATCCATTTGTGATGACAGAATTTTAGACTGTCATGTTAAGGATTCCCAGTTAAGCAATCTCTAAACCTTGCCTCTTAGGAACACAGAGGATAGATGCTTGTGGAAATATAGCCTTTAGGGAAATGAATGCAGATTCCAGTGAGAATTTGGAGGCATTTCTCAAAGCTAACTAGCACTAGCCTCATATACCAACCTGATCTAAGGATAGTAGTGTTTATAAGAGTTTAAAGGATTGTAACTATTTTAGATGTAATTTTATTGATTTAGTTTTATTTACGAGGGTCAGCAAGATTTCAAATTCATGTTGGTGAGCAATTAGGGTTTGCAGTGGTCTATCTGACGCCTCTAATCCTATCAATTGAAGCAAACATAAAGTATATAGTTAATAATTTATTGCCCAGTCACACAAACATATTCACAGTTGGTTTTAACTTAGGTATGTAAGCAGCAAGTTGTGGGAACAATTTTAAGGTGTGTCCAGAGGTTTTTGCATTCCCAGCACAGCTTAGTGGTTAAAGGTCAGCCTCTGTCATCAGACAGCCTGCTAGTTTTAATGACTACTGTTAGCACCTTTTGCATGTGTGACCTCGCACACATAGCTCACCTCCCTGTCCCTCTATTTTTTGAGTGACTAAGTGGAGATAACCCCGTATATGTGGTAGCAAGATTAAATCAGCTAAAACAGGATGGGTAAACAGGAAAGGATCTAGAAAATGCTCAGTCCTCAATGAATGCCGGCCCTGTTGCTGTCACGGCCCTCCTTAGTGCCACCCCTGTCATATCCAGTTTTATAGCAATATATACTCTTTTACTTTGCATAAAATTTCATGTTTGTATGTTGCTTTGAGTTTATGTTAAAAGCAGATAAAGAGGCACTAAGTGTTAGAGTAGAATGTATATTGATATTTTTCCTTACCAAAATATAATTATACTGACTAAATGTGAATTAAATCCTATCTACAATGTGTGGAATGTGGTGACCGTTACTTTTAGGGAGAATTGATGTCCTTTCTCATGAAGGCAAACTCTACATGCCTGTTAAATTTCAGACCATTAGCAAACACTTTTCTTACTTTGTGTGTGTGTGTGTATGTGTGTGCGCGCATGCACGCACATATATGTGTGTGTGTTTGTTTCCAACTCTACTTCATCATTAAGACAGTTGTGATTATTTATGAAATGCCTGTTACTACATTTCATTTTAAATCTATTATGAAATATTTCAAACATACTAGAAAATATAGTGAATAATGTAATAGAAATCTATATATGAGCCCTAATATTAAATAAATTCACTTCATGAATACATGAAAGTATATGAAATTCCACATTGCTTGACATTTTTAAAGAGAAATTATTATACTCATTGTGATCACATGCATTTCATTTCCATCTTCCCCAAAGTAAAGCACACATATCCTTCCTTGCTTAGCTTTATACTTACTTGACAATGCAGACTAGTTTTATAATTTTCATAAATATTTATATGAAGTCATATATGTACTCTTGTTTTCTGCACCCTGAAATGCACCATGAATGGTTTGTTAGTCTGTTACCTGGCCTCCCTCCTGTTCCTGAAAGCACTCAAGCTCCTCCCCTATTGAGGCCTTTACACTTGCTGTGCTCTTTGCCTGCAACCATCTTCCCCCACATCATTGAGGCTGGTTTCCTGTTTTCCTCAAGTTAAAGGGCATTGGCTTCAAGCTTTCCTACATGACCCCCATTAAAAACCTTGCAGTCCTTCTTCTCCTTTCCTTACTTCATCATTCTCTTACAATCTTTGCTCTTACTTAGATCACTAAACATTTTGTTTATTTCTCTGTCTTTGACCTCTAGAGGGCAAGTTCATCAATGACGAAATAGTGGAGTTTTGAGATCTGTTTTAATAACCATTTTATCCCAGATATCTACCTAGTATTAAATAGGTAATTTATTTTCTTTCCCTAATAGTATATTTTTTTAATTTTATCTAAGTTGATAACTGTTCTATTTTTACTTCTATGTAGTGTTCCAATGTAGAAACCCAAGGTTCTTTCAATATCCATGACACTAGCAGTTGAATATTTGTTGTTTCTGTATTTTTCTTTTACAAACAGTGAGTGGTAGACATTCTTGAACATTTCCCTTTGAGTAACAATGTGAAACTTTATCTTTTAGATAGAGGTGAAATTGCTGTTTATACCAGTTATCTGCAGCTAATAGAACAGAACACTCCAGGATTCCTGACTTAAAAGAATAGTTTACATAATTCCATGTGCTGACACAGTGATTTGTCTGGCAACCTTTCTAATCTGCTTGCGACAGATGATGACTAGGATTAGCGAATGGTCTCAAGTGCCTCTACTTGCGTATCTGGCATTTTGGGGCTGTCTGCAGGCTAGAGCCTCAGATCTTTTCCACACTGTGATTTATCTTCTGATAGATTAGTACAGCTTCCTCCATGGCAAGGCATTCTTGAGACAGTATCCCCCAAGAAGTTGCTGTACCACCTTTTGAGTTATCATTTCACATAGCATCACTGTCACACATTGTGTTGGTCAAACCAAGCCCTAGGAATGCCCTAGATTCAAGGAATGAGAGAAGCTGAACAATATTGCCATCACATTTTTTTCAGTCTGACACATACATCAGGTCTTCAACATTTCTAGAAATTTCAGAATTTCTTTCTTAGATAGTTTTGCCAATTTATTTTCTGGCCTTCACCAACTACTTGTTAAGATGGGATAGCTTTGAAGCATCCCTGAAAAGATATAGGTGCTCATAGTTTCCCCGTCTTCCACCTTCTACTCCAATCTATTCTATGGTAAGCCCAGAGAAAGTCTTAGTTGTGAATTCAACAAAACCTGATTCCTTTTCTCTCTGGGCATACTGGTAGATTATATTTTCAGTATTCCATCATTACTGAGGATAGCCATGTGGATAGATTTTAATCAGTAAAGTTAAGATTTTTGTTTTCATTCCTGATGTATAGATCACATGGGTGTGACTTTCACTTTTGTCACTGTTTGATATCTAGATGTGGAAGATCCACTAGGACTCTGAGGCCAAGACTGAAGGGAGGCAGAGAACCATTAGGTAGTAGGAACCTAAGTGACTGTTCAGAATGAACATCAGCCTCTAAATTCTCCTGTTAATTAGAATTCACCTAGAATAAACTTACAATAAGTCACAGATTTTTTTTTTTTAATTTTTGTGTATTTAGCACAAGGTCTGCAGGGTCTCACTATGTAGATCAGACTTGTATTGATAATCTTGTTTTCAGCCTCCAAAGTGCTAGGATTACAGGCATGTGCCACCATGCCCAGTCTCAGTTGCTGTCTTAGAATGCCCGGGGGGTGGGGCTGGCAAGTTACGCTGGGGATCGAACCCGTGCCTCTGTTCTGCCTAAGCAGGCACTTTAGTCTGCTCAGCTATCTGGCTGGCCCTAGTCACTGAGATTTCAAACTTTATCTGTTAGTCCAGCTAGTATTTTCTTAAGCTATTCTTTTCTGATGAGTAGATAGTATTTTACTATTTGCTTGAGTGAACATTTCTCCTCCAGCTGAATCACTACAGATATAAAATACATAGCAGCTTTATAAGATATAATCCACATATTTTCCATTTCACTCATTTAAAATATACCTGCCAAAAGTTTTTTAGTATATTCAGAGTCATATAACCATCACCCAATCAACTTTCAGATATTTTCATTACCTTCAAAGCAAGTACTCCACATTCCTCCTTTTCTTTCCTAGCTCCAGCTTCTGCTATCCACTGATCTTTCTCTTAATGGAGTTACTTTTTCTGGGTATTTCATATAAATGAAATGATATAGTATATACATTTTTATGTCTGTCTTTTTTGTATGTAGGATAATATTTTCCAAACACAATCATATTGTAGCATGTGTCAGTATTTCTTTTTATGAGTCAACATTTAATCATATGGCTATATAAATATATTGCATACCATTTTCTGCTCATTGTTAATAATATTTGTGTTGTCCCACTATTTGGGATGTTATGAAAACATTACTATAAACATTTATGTATTTTTTTCCAAAAGTCATATTTTTACCTTTCAAAATTCCCAGTAGAGTATAAGTATGTTAACCAACTTAATAGAAGCAGATTTGCTTGAAATGCAAATTTTTCTGTAACATTAGCATGTGGAAGGAAACACATAAGTGAATATGTGATAGAATTTTGGGAACTAGTGAATTGATAGAACATCCTTCATTCTACAGATTGTGACCTGATCTTAATTTGTCACATCTCTAGTATTTCACTTTCATAATAGAATTCTTAGAGTCAAGTGAAAATAGGCTCTGTGGCTTTACACTACGTATTAGTGAAAAAATACTGGTATTGAACTTTTTGTTTATTTATTTGACATGCATTTATCGAATGACTACCCTGTTCCTAGATAATATTCCAGTATTAGGGATGTGACTGACAGAAAAGATAAAGCCCTGCCTTCATTAACAGCAAATGGAGAAGAAAATTAGAGATTGTAATATCTGCGTTGAAGGAATGCTTTTGGGCTGCTATAGACAGCGGCTTGGAGAGGCCATACTTGCGATCTGGACGCCAGGTGGTACCCAAGCTTGCAGTGCTGCCTGAAACTGGAAGGAAGAACAGGTGTGAACTCCCTGAGGTGGGGACCAGCTCACTTTATTTGAGTAACAGAGAACAATGGGAGCTAGAGTGGGCATAACCACTGATGACACTGCACTAGCTCATATGTGAGTCTTAAATAAGGAATACTTTTCAAACTTCTTTTATTCCATGGATTCTAGGATCTGTGTGTCTTGACACCAGCCAGAATTTTGGGAACAACTTTTATCTAGTGTTCTAGAAACACATTCTCGATTCCTAGCAGTATAAAAAATCACCTGTTATAAGCACTGGCCTAAAAATCTGTCAGCAAGGCAATAAATGTTTAGAAAGCCTAGAGTAAATCTTTCCAAAGGCCTGAATTTTTGAGTAAAATGAGCCTAAAGGCAGTTGGCCTGCCAACTCTTTTAAGGGAATAAATTGGGTGCTTTGCGAAGTATACTCATTCATCACACCCGTGGGACCTGAATACCTCTCGCCTCTGTGCTGCTGCAGTAAGTTGACAGGGTCTGCTGTGGCTGGAGGACTTAGCACTCATCTCAGAATTTCCTGGATTTACCTTACCTAAGTTGTTCATGTCCTGGGATTTTTGGATCAGTGTCTGTGTGGGTTGAGATGACCTTATACAAGTACAGTGGTGGCCTCAGTTCATGAATACTTTTGTTTGTGAACAATTTTGTTGGCTCATAAACAGAAGTGTTAGGCAAAATGTTTTTGTTTGCAAACTCTACATTGGTTGACCACAGATACAAACATGGGCATATCTTCCAAATTAAGTTTATGAACTGAGGTACCACTATATTATGGTAGTTAGAAGATATATATTATCTTCTATTCAGAAGAATTTTAGTACTGTTTTACTTTTGTCTTAAAGTCTCTTGATTTAAAAAAAAGGATAATTTTTAGAGTTGTTTCTAATTTCTAGTTTTTTAGCAATTTACTAATCCAGCACTCATAGTATCCATAATACAGCGAAGAGTTAGGAAATACACACCAGGCCTCTGGACAGAGACATTTAATTAGAATTAGCTAGTACAGATTATATCACATGAGCCCATGGTTTTTCTACATACATGTACTTCTAGGGAGGGTCGTTATCTGAGGGTTGTTATCTTGTTTTTAGACTCTCTAACAATCAGAACATAGAAAAGTGTTATTTGTCAGTAGGTGTATTGTCAATAATAAGAACCTTTTAGATATTATTATACATCCCTTATATTGAAAAGGTCTCATTAAACCAAACCAGTTCAACTTAACTCTTCTCAGTCAAAATTATAGTTGGATAGTGACAGGATTTTAGCACAAGGCCTAAAATATTAAAAACACAGTCATTATTTCTAAAAAGCAAATCATGTTACAAATCAGTACATGTTCCTTGGTTTGACTTCTATGGTTGCACAAAAGTATTTTGAGTACTGTACTATTATTGTTCTGTTTTTCATGATGGTTCAACTGCCAGTGATTGTGTCTGTCCTGTTGTAGCTCTCCAGTTCACCATGAGCAAGAAAATTGCTAGCTTCAGTTTGCTTCCTCGCCAGTAGCTAGCCAGCTGCTTTAGGCAGAACTGTGTGGTCCCCCTTCTGTGGTGTGATCTATTTTATTTTTCTGTAGCACTTAATCTTATTTTCTTCTTCTGTTTCAGTTGTCTTGTAATTCTTGGGTAATCTCCACTCAAAACTTCAATTCCCTTCCAAGCTATTGTTTTCCACGCGCTAAACACTGACCTGGAGCAGTGGCATTGCTGGCATTTGTCACTCTGACATTTGGGGATTCTTGAAGTTGGGTGTTTGAGGAGGCATTTTGTTGCCTTAGCTTCTAATGTTTGTATTTCTTATTTGGTTATTTGGACTTATTTTTGTGCTGAGACTTGCAGTTTGATTTTAGTGGAAGACTTCATTTCTGGTATGGAGGTCTCCATTTGGTTTTTGCTTTTCTGTGATGCTCTTTGGATGTTGTTAGCTATAATCCATTGTTCCTGCCTCAGAATCCCACCACCTCCATTTATAGCCTAACACTGAGGGGAGTGCCATGTACTTAGCTCAGTATCCAGTTCTCTGTGAAAGTGCTGCAATGTTGATAATAATACCAAGACAGTCCATACACTGACATACAGAGAAATCTTCAAAGGCGGCAGCTATGCCACTGACCTTGTCTGTGTTGATAAAATTAGCCACAAAATAATAGCATGAAAGACTAACTGGATGCTGATATATCCTAATAGCCACTATTGTGCCACACTTAATCATAGAAAAGAGAACCATAACAATAACCACTTAAATCAAGTTGACCTATTAGTGAATGTTTAGTAAATCAAAAAACTTTACCTCTACTAACAATAGGACAGTATTCAACAATAATAGCATAGCGTTAACAAACAATCCAAAGATTAGTACAGATTAATGGTTATTTTGGTAAAAAAATAGGGTGGGAAACTGAAGAAAAGAAGTAGAATTTGAAATATTGATCAATAAGAAGTATGAGAGAAAAGTAAGGTAGATGATCCTATTATAGATCAAAAAAGATGATTATGTACAGTAACAAAAAGAATCAACAAAAAAACTCAGCAAACTGAATGAGAAATAGAAAATTAAGAAGGAAAATTGGTTAAATGAAAAAAGAAATCAAAAGAGAAAAGAGCCCAACTCCTACAAAAAAGCGAAAACAGAACAAAAACAGTAAAAGAAAAGGAAGAAATAATTTTGAGTTTAAAAAAAAATTACTCTGCATTTTCAACAAGTAGTTTCCTCCTAGGTTCTGAAGCCTTAGAATTGAACATATCATGATTTTCTCCACCTACCCTTACAGCCTGTAGAGTCGTGAGGTGCCCTCCTTCCTGTAGAGGCCCATCCATCTGTATACCCCAGACTGAGGCAACTGTTCTACCCAAGGTATGCACTTGGTAGGTAGGACAAGCAGTCAACCTGCTAGTCTTCTAGAAGCAGGTGGCAGATTTGGGGTTCAAGCAAACTATTGGCCTAATGACAGTGCTTTTAAGTCTAGCTTCTTCTAAAAGCTATCCTCTCTGTGCCTGGATCCTCACTACAGAGAACAGGCACTTCTCCCTTCCCAGCCAGTGTTTCAACTTCTTAGGGGGCTTATGTCTAACCTGCACCATTTGCCATCTGCAGTGGCTTTTTCTCACCTAGTGACTATGGACAGCTATTGCTAGAAAACCAAGTGGAGTTGTTCCATAGATGTCCTGGGCCTCAATCTTAAAAAACAACAACCTCTTCCCCAAGTGGCACCTAATTAAGTATGCTGGCAATCTGGTAGGTGTTACATTGGGTTTCTGCTCCAATTCTAACCTGCTGGATCATTTTCAAAGTAAAATTCCATGCTGTATATGTAGTTCACTGTAGCTGTTGGGCCTTTGTTGGGGCTATCACTGCTGCTATGGTCATACTTTCTTTCTTGGCTTTCCTCCCCCTCCCCCAGGCATTGGCCTGGTCCCACATCAGTTAGGGTGGTTGGTCAGCACCTTTGCTATCCCGTGCCAAGGGAGAGCAAAAATATAAAATTTTACTAGATTTTGCAGATGGCTTTAGGCAGGGCATAGAATCCACAGGTACAGAGTTGTTCGTGAGAAAAACATGTGTGATATGGTGGCTGTGGTGTTCTCTGGGACACTCAGTGGTCATCCAGGCTGTTGTCAGTCACAGTATGATTTATAGCAATTGCTATGTGGGCCTTGAGGATTTTGCCAAGTTTTCAAAGTATGTCAGCAAGAGTAAGGGAATCATATTTGAACATTTCTTCAGCTATTGATCCAGTTATTACTTCAGAAAAAACGTCTTGGAAATATACTTTCTTGGTCAAAAAACATGCATGTACATCAGCTTGTTGTTTTAAAATACACACCAAGGGGCTGATCTCTATTTAATTTAATTTTTTTTTTTTTTTGAGACGAGGTCTCATTTTGTAGTTCAAACTGGCCTTACATTCTATATAGCCCAGGCTAGACTGAAAGTCATAGTGAACTGCATCGTCAGCCTCCCAGTTGCTGGGGTCACAGGCATGTCGCCACACCCAGTGACAAGTTGATCATTTGAAAGACTTTACAAATGCAGAATGAGAGGTATATCTTGTCTTGTTATTTTACATTTGTGCTTCTGTTTGTGTAATTTACATTTTTGATGACATTTTGCCTAAGAATGCTGTTAAAAAAGAAAAAGTTACTAAATGAAAAATAACAGAAAAATTAGAAAATTGAGAAGATTAATTTTCCAGTGGATAATTCTGTGTATGATATAGGTTTTGTCCTAGAAAGAAGATGAGAACACAAGGCATTCTGACCTCAAGCTGCTTTGAACTCATCCGACTGTCCCCCTTGCTCTACCCCCAGAAATTCCACACACATTTGACTTCTTCTTAACATTTTTTTTCTGGAAAACTTTAAAAACTGCTTTTCACTGTGTTAATGTCTTCAAATGATACTGTATTCCCTAAAGATAGTACTTTGAGTTAATATCTGTTGGTGAGCTTCATGGCCATCATTGTTTTTCTTACTGATATTGGCCCACAGCAAATAGCATTGCAGGACTTTAAATAGTCAGGTTCTGGGACACCTCCTATGAGGTTTCTTCTTTGTTTTTTCACAAGTGGGTACCACTGCTCTTCACAGCACCCCACATGCCGTGCCAGCTATGTCGTAGATTAAACCAGTTTATGCCAGTTATTCAAAAATGATGTCTGGTCTTCTCTTGTCATCATCAGTGAAGAACCTTGTCTAAGCTTCCAGATTAACTGCTTCCCCTCCATAAATTCCTCCACTGACTATTGCTTTGTATTTCTGTATGTCTCTTCAAGCCCATGTCCTTGCTAGTAGACAGAACATTCTTCCTCCTGTCTCTGGCCTATGTATGGCAGCCATAGTCAAATTGCTCCTCTGACTTTTCAACTTTGAGTAAAAGAAGGGAGATCACTCATCTATATTTATCTAAATATTTGGTTATATTGACATGATTGCAACTTTATGGCTTATAGTTTTTTCTACTTGCATTCACTGTTGCAGATATTTTCTTTTGGTAAAGCATTAGTAAAGAAATTTATCAAAGTAAAAGAACTAAGTATCTTAAAAATTCCCCCATATGTAAGGGAGCCTGAAATCTCACTCATGCTCTGTGAAATTGAAGAAATTGGATATTTGGGAATGGAAATTGGTGGTCCTCCAAGTAATATGGGATCCAAAAGTGCTAAATCCTTTCATAAACAAACCTTGATTTAGCCTGGAATGTCTTGGCTTGATCTTAAAGGTGATATTTTAGGAGACACATAGCTGTTGACTAGCCTTCGAGATAATTATCTTCACATTCCAGTCTTAGTCTACCATCATCAGGACCTCACTTGTGATGAAGTCAGTACTCTTTCCCTTAAAAGAACATTGCATTCAGATATGCCTCCAACCTCAGTATGCTTATAGGCTCAAAATTAAAAGAACTATCTCAGTAGTAGCAAACATTATCTTAGCAATTTAGGTTTATTTCCAGGTGGGCCATTTTCTTTCTGTCTTAAGATTGAAAATTTGCTTTTTTAAGGGTTGTCTTTTTTGAACACATTGTTACATTATCAGTGTATGTGCATATGAGTATATGATTTTCTACCTCCATTCCATTAAGCATTCACAGAAGCACAGGCCTCTGATCTAACTTCCCAAGTTAAACACTTAAGCAGTACTTCTCCCAGGGGCATTGCAGCATCTAAGCACACTGCATCACAATGTGTAGTGATGCACTGCACCCTGCAATCTCATGTCATCCTCACAAGAGCTCTCTGCCCTAGTGTGTGTTATCCCTAGTTAGCCAGGCCAGGTACCTTTGCCAGAGACACATGGGAGCAAGTGGCCAGGGTATGAATTGAAGTCTTTATTAACTCTGAGTCCTAATACTTTTCATCTACCCACAACCAGCTCTCTCATGCTTTAAGGCTACTTTTGTCACCTAAAGCTATTAGTTCATTGAGCAATGTTGTAAGGAAGACTCCTTGTATGATTTTCCCAGGTCTGCAGAGGACATCACAGCTACTTCAGCCACTTGTCCTTCCATGGTAGGTGCTAGATTAAAGCCAGGGTACAGTGATGACAAAGCCAGTGTCTGCATCCTCAAGAAATCTTACCATCAAGGTGATAACTGGGAGGCCAGACCCTTATCATCCAGCTCATTGCTGTGAATAGAACAGGATTCTCACTCCAATGATTTGTCTGCAGCACTTGTCTAATACACAAATGTTTAAACAGAAATGAGCCTTGGTGTGTGTGTGTGTGTGTGTGTGTCTTTTACATAAATAGGCCTCCTTTTATAACCTTCTCCCAAACAGGGAAGTACTTGTGAATTTAGAGTCCCTTCTCAGCTGAATGTGATCACATTCTCTTTGGTTGTAGGGAAATCAGAATCCTCTGTGAATATTAGCTCCTGCTTCCCTTCCTAGACCGAAGTGACTGTGCATTTTGTGTTTGCATGCCTCTGCTAAGTGGGCATTAGAGTGTAAACTTCCAGTATCCAAGCTATTTGCAAGGTGACAGAAATGCTACTCTTTGTGAATTATATTTGAATTTTTTAAAGTCAGTGCTTATAAGTATAAAAATTCCTTCATCTGTTGAAATGTAGTTTGTCTTCTTCTGCTGAAGCAGAAAAAAGTAATGAAAATGAATGATAGCACAGCCTCTCAGTTGGTGCTGAGAATAAAGATGTGTGCTAGGGCATGTGGACAGAAGGGAGAAGAAAGTTGGCTGAGTGAGTCCACACATACAAACACACAGGTGCACACACAAATACCATTACAGACTGTGAGAAAGTCACATTTAGAATGTGTAGCATATCAAAATGTAGGCAACAATCTAGGTTGTCTCTTATGTATTGTTTTCTTTTTATAATCGGACATTGGAACTGCTTTTGTTAGATCAAAGGAGCTGCATCTGAGTGGAAAATATATTCCTGTGCTCACCTTTGCCTTTTAAAAGGTCAGCTATGTGGCCAAACATTGTAAGTTAAACCTTAGCAGAAATGACTATACATACAGACCGAGTCACAAATTAAAGTGGGGATGTGTATTATTAGCTGACACAGCTTTCTGTTTCTCTGAGGTGAAGCAGAAGCTGCCACTAGGCCGGCCAGCTGGGCCCTCATCACCATGATTATGGAGTACTAAGGGGTTCACAGGGCCAGCAGTGTGATCCTTCCCCATAGACCTTGTCTTTCTTCAGTCTTCACTAGGGTGAGTTTTACTTTAATAGAGTCATCCCGATGAGAACATGCTCATGATCATTTCTACAGCTCAGGCAATTGCACCCCCTTGGGTTAAGTCAGCTGTATAAAGAAGCCTTCTGGACACGAATTTTGTAGTGACATGAGGGTAGAATGAGGTTGGCAAGGGAAGAAACAATTTTGATGTAATAAAAATAGGATTGTTCAGAAATGAGATGAGAGCTTTCTTACTATTTGGTATGCAGATAGAATTTAGTTTGGAAGTCACATTAGTGAATATTATATTTCTGTAGAACCTCGGCTGTGTTTCCCATCAGGGGGCATCTTGATTTCACTTAACTGTACAGCCATCAGGAAACACCGTAGACGGTTTCAACGTGTGTGTGTGTGTGTGTGTGTGTGTGTGTGTGTGTGTATCTATGTGCACGCACTTGCAGGTACTCCAGCCATGGGAACAATTTCAGTATCTATTTTGGGCCTTAAAGACATGATTATGGGTAGGGCAAACATGCTGTGTGTTCTGCAGCACACAGTTCCTTTCTTTGAGTACTTACTTGCATTAGCACTTAATTTGTTACCATACATTACAGCATATCCCCATCACCTCTGAAACCGACACATAGGCAAGACTTTTAGAACCTGCATTTTTGAAATACAAACCGGGATTATGAATTAATCTCGGGCAGGGAAATCCCAGAGGGCTATGTAACCTAACAAGTAAAGACTGGGCTCTTGGCAAGTCCCTTCCGGACTGCCCTCTCTTTCTGCCTTTGACCTAGTGGACGAAAGGGTAGATGTGTGAGCCTCGGCATGACTTTTCTAAAGATCAACATTTGTACACACTGGAGTCACCTTTTATACATAGTGCTACTGACATTAACCAGAGAAGTGGGCCTGACAGCCTGGCTCCAACACCAGCGCAAGAGTGGCTGGCTGCACACGTATAGTTTATCTGAAGGGACTCAGCGCAGAATTACATAGCCTAATTGTTGTTAGTCCAAAAGGAACTATTACCCAGATAGAGGTGCCTTTAAGGTTACTGAGTGGGACCCATCAGAATGAGGCATTCATTTTAATATATGTATAGCTGCTGATTCAATAGGGAGGGTGCTTCTCCTCTTGAACTCTGGGTATCCTGATTTCGTTACAGCTAGTTATGAGTGAATTCTTAAAGAAGAGACAGGAAACATAATAAAAAATCATTTTTAAACAAAGCAATTCATTTGAGAAACTGTAAAAGAGAAAGTTTCAGCTGAAGCAGTCAGATCTTTCAATGAATATTTTGCGTTCAAGTTAGGAATCCAACATTTTCACTTATGTTAGTCTTGAGCCTATTCAATACCAGAGTTACATTTGTTTCAGAGTTACGTTTAATCACTTTATGTGGGACCAGATTATAATCTCATATTTACAATAGCATGGTGAGTGGTTTTAATCTGAAAAGAGGTACTAGGAAAAATCACTTATGACAATATAGCTCAAAGACATAAAAATCTTAGAAAATGTCCTTTAGAAGTAGATGTTTATGTTTTTCATGGAGTATAATAAACTATTTGGTAAAACCTAGACTTGAATATGTGAATGCAAATTGCATAATATAACACAGAACACAGTACAGCTGTAGATTTTTGAAGAACGTGTTCCATGTAGATTTAAGTAGTTTTGTTTCTGTAGGAATGAATGATCAATGTTCCTGTGCAGCAAAGTAATCAGGAAAAAAGTTTTTGCTTCCAAGGATGAGAATTAATGCATGGCAGGATGTGTCTATTGGTCCTTTTTAGAGGAATATGCTTGATTGGACCCTGACCCACCCACTCACCACAAATGTTTGCTGGGACCAATCCATGCCCCCAATCAAGGGTAAGGAGACAGTCTGCTGAGGAGCTGGGGCAGAAGCAAGTGAACTGGTCCTGGGAGCCCATGTCAAAACACTACTCTCACTGGTCCAGCTGGACAGCCAGAAAGAATGGGGCCATCATTCTCTGGAATGCATGGGAGATGTTGAGTGGCACAATGATGAGGGCTTAGACTGGAAGAGACCTGCTGTTGCACTCTTGTGGACACATGTTATAGTTAAAGGAAAATGATACAGCTTCCATTCAGTTCTATAATGCACTGAGATTCGGCCTGGCTGTCTGGCTTGTGTGGAGCCACTCCTGTTCATCCATGATGCCTTTGTATAGGGGAGAACTGTTTGGGTGGGCGTCTTTGTTCTGAGTCTACGCTTTATGGAGTGATTTCCCTGAGGTTAACCAACTAAGATTTTTTTTTCCATGTATCTGTAATAACTCTGAAAGGAGAAAGCCAAGTTGCTATGGGGGATGCTGTGCCCCAGGGAAGCATTTGGGAGGATTTTCTTCTCCTGAAGCAACAGGGTCATCATAAAGTCCCTATAAAATGTAAAGGAGAAGTTGAAGCAGAAGATTTTATTCTGGCACTTCATACTCAGCTTTTGCTTTCATCCTGCTGAGGCACTAAGCAAGCCAGCAATCTGGAAGATGTATTTAGTTTGAAGGCAGTAAAATTTTACCAAGATGTTTCCACTTATTGGTGGCACTATGGTTTAGTATGTGATGCCCTGGCATTGGCTGTTGGAGATGTTTGTTTCCCAGGACCAGTTCATCTGCTTTGTGTTTTTCTGTGATAGTTTGTTTTATTAAAAGGCACAAAACGATGACATTTTAGTAGTGCAGCTCCTCAGAGAAGTTGATTCCACACAGATTCACTAGTTCTCAAGCCCTTGATTTGCATTTTGATTATTTTACCTAGGTACATAGTCATCCTTGGTAATGAAAGGCATCTAGAGCATGCAAAACCTCTGCTGAAATCCTCAGTGCTATGTTGTTTGGGGAAAGGATTTCCCAAAAATCCTATAAGAATATGGGAATGGTGTCATCAACCTTGTGTGAGTCTCGCTTCTCTTCCGCATTAATATTTTCCCAGGCTATTTATTTCCTTGCAGATCTAAATCCCTAATATGTACCATATATTTTTGATATTAGACCATTCATTTTTAAGTTATTGTATGGCTATAACTAGTTTTAAGATGTAATAGAGACACTGTGTACCTTTTATGGAATTTCTTCTAATAATTACTATCTTGGTTACTGGTCCCTCCTTGCTGGGACAAAATACATGACACCCCAAATTGAGAAAGTAAAGGCTTATTTAGCTATCAGCCTATGGAGATTTTAGTCCATATGTGAATGTCTCCAAAGCAGAGTGGCATATGGCAGAAGGCAGCAGTTCATGGCTATGGAACAGCTGAGCAAAAAGAGAGGAACAGCGGCAACAACAGCAACAGAGGGCAAATCTGTCTCCCTTCCTTATACTGTATTCAGGCTATCAGCCCCAGGGTGGGTCCAGCACTCATACCCATTGTATCAGCATTGGATCATGAGTTAATCACAAACTCTAGATGTCCGCCCCATGTTGCACTTTAAGCCTGCTTCTACCCTCGGTCCTTACCCATATAATGACTAATCTATTCTTCATTTCTATAATTCTGTCATTTCAGTAACATTATATGAGTGGAATCATGTAGTATATGGCTATTAAAACTGGCTGCTTTAAATAAGTATAACTTGTTAGAGGCTCATTCCTTTTTATTGTTGAGAAATTGTTAGATGGTAGGGATGTGTCAGACTTTACCTGTTTACCAGTTCAAGAGTATCAGGGTTCATTCCAATTTTAAAGTATTATAAATACTTCTGCATATATTCATAAACTTGGTGTGTGTGTGTGTGTTTGTCTATGTTCATATGAACATATGCTTCATTTTTCAGATAAATGATGAGTACAATTTTGGGGTCATTTCTGGTAGTTGCTTATTAATTTTTGTAAGGAATTGCCAAACTGCTATCTAGAGTAGATGTGGCATTTCACATTCCTGCTAGCAATGGATGAGAAATCCAATTACCTTCATTCTTAGCAACATTTGTTACTGTCATTGCTTTTTATTTTAGCCATTCTAATGAGAGTGGTGATAATTCATTGTGATTCAAATTTGTATTTTCCTAACTCATAATGGGTGGCACATTTTTATTTACCTCTCTGTGTGTTTCTGGCATGTGTTTATTCATGTCTTTTGTCACCTTTCTAATTTTATTAGAAATCTTAGTCTTAAGTTTTGAAAGTTTTCATATATTTTTCCTATACTAGTTATTTATCAGGTGTATGGTTTGCAAATATTTTCTCCTTGTCTGTAGTTTATCTTTTTCATCCTTTTAGGGAGGTGTTTTACAGGGCAAATACTTTTAATTTTGATAAGATACGATTGGAAAATCATCAGGTTTTTGAGCCGTGATTTTGGTATCAATTCTAAAACTTCATTGGTTAGCCATTTCACTTAGAGATAATTTTTGTGAAAGACACAAAGTTCATTGTATTATTATTGTTTATTGTGTTATTGGTCTCTTTGTTTTAGAGTGAACATAATTATACAGTTCAGCACCATTTAGTGAAAAAACTTTCCTCTAGTGAATTGTATTGCTATTCTTTGTCGAACATCATTTGCACATGTGTTCTTGGACCTATTTCTGCATTCTCTATTCTGTTTTATTGAACCATATCTTCATCCATCTGTCAATATCACACAGTCTTGGTTATTGTAGCTACACAGTAAGTTTTAATATTGGGCAGAATCATTTCTCTTACTTTTATGCTTCTCTGTCTAAATTGCTGAATTGTTTTAACTACACCAGGGCCTGTGCCTTTTCATATAAAGTTTAGAATAAGCTTGTCTGTATCTACAATAAAACTTGCCAAGATCTCAATAGGAATCACATTAAACCTATAGATCATCCTGGGAAAGATTGACATCTTTACTATGTTTAGTCTTTTAACTCATAAACATTTTTTATCTTTCCATTTATTTAAATCATCTTGATTTCTTTCATGAGAACTTGGTAATTTTTCAGTGCATAGATCCTGTTCATGTTTTATTAAGTTTATACTTACATGATTCATTTCTTTGGAATGATTATAAATGGTGTTTAGTTTAGATTTTGGTTTCAACCTGCTTATATATAAAGAAACACAAATGATTTTTTGTGTGTTTACCTTATATTCTGAAAATATACTGAATTTACTTATTAGTTATAGGAAGTTTTTGCAGCTTTCTTAGGATTCACTACATAGAAAGTTATACAATCTGCAAATAAGGACAGTTATTTTTTCTTTCCATTTTTTCTTTTTCAATATATACAATTTTTCATTTATTTTTCTTGCCTTATTGCAGTGGCTAGACCTTCAAGTATTATATTAAATAAGAGAGAAGAAAGCAATTATTATTGCCTTACTAATGATTTTAGGGGAATATGTTAAGTATAATAATAGCCAGATTTTTTTCATAAATATTCTGCAAGCTAAAGACTTTCCACATGATTTGATATATTCATTTGAAGGCAATTTTATATCTTTAAATGAAAATTGAACTAAACAGAAAACATTTTGGGTTGTCCATTTTGTTCTATATGATCAGTATTGTAAAGAATGTCACATTTGGCAGAACTGTAAGATGATCCTCCAGATTCCCCTCTCTGAATATGTTCCCTGCATGATCCCCAGGATTATGGATATGATGAGATACCATATTATGGATGTTATATAGCATAACTGACTTTAAGGAAAGGACTTTCATTAATAGGACAGACCTGATCAAGTAAGCTCTTAAAAGGGAGTTATTTTTTCCTGCAGGAGAGTCAAAACATAAGATGGACATAAGGTAAGGGAAAATCTTCATTGCTGGATTTAAAGATTTGAGGGAGTTATGTGACAGGAAATGTAGATGGCCTTTATGAGATGTGACCAGTGAAGAAATAGTGGCCTCAACCCTGCTTTTGCAAGGAGCGGAGTTCTCCTGTATCTTCATGAGCTGGAAGAGGATTCTGCATCCATATTTGAATGCAACCTGGCAGTATTTAAATTTCAACTTTATAAGACCCTCAGTGAAAAATGCAATCACATTATGCCTAGACTTCTGATCTATACAATTGTGAGCTACCATGTTTGTGGAGATTTACTGAGTAATAACAGAAAACTAGTACAAAGTTATTCAAGGCATTGTGGAAGAGTGCTAGGCTTAATGTACATAGCGAATACTTTGTTCCAGTGAAACAAAATATACCCAAGGTCCATTTCCTAATGTGCATTCATCCATACATTTGTGAATGCTGACTATGTGCCAGAAGTCTAGTTCAGACATAGGACCCTGAGGAAAATGAGCCAAGGTCTTTTCTTGCTCTTGAGGAGCTCATGGCCTATGGTCTCTCAGGATAGTCTCCCAAGTCCTCTCAGGATAATCTACTGCCTTTGTCCTCAGAAATCAATGATTCTCTCATATTCATTCTCAACAATGCACATCTTTGCAGAGAATAACCACTACTTATTACTCAAGAGAGATATAACCATATTAAGGAAAGGACTTTCATTAATAGGACAGACCTGATCAAGTAAGCTCTTAAAAGGGAGTTATACAAATAAGTACAAAAAAACACTCAAGCAAGTCGCCACACTACACTTTCAAACACATGGGAACTTTATTAGGAAAAAAAGGTGAAATAAGCAGCATGCATATGCATCGTAGGACAGGATGGAGCAGCCAGGAATTGCTGTTGGTGGTTTATGAGTCACTGCCACTTAGGTACTTCCTCATGAACTTGGATTCCCATCAGCATTAATCCTTTCAGGGCCAGCTATCCAGGCAGAGAGGTGTAGCTGCCTTAAGGTGTTTTTGGCTAGGGGCAGTTGTCCCCTTAATTGCCACCAGGGGGCCCTATTCTGTTCTGCAGGTGTATGTTCCTTCCTTGGAAAGTATGATCTTCATGAATAATATTTCCATAGAAAGAGAAGTATTTCCTGCACAGAACTTACCCATTTGAATTTTTTGAAATTATACTTATTTTTACCAATAATGTATATGTGTGCAAGTAATTACAAGAAACAGTAAAAGATCATGAGAAATCCTTAATTCTTGTTTATACAAGTAGAAACAACTTGTATAAATATTTTGATACATTTCCTTCTGGATTTTTTCTAAGAATATACATTAAAAACTCCTTTATAATTGTATTGTACTTACTATTTGGTAACCTGTCTTTCTCACTAAACATTTGATGACCATTTTTCTTTAATATTAAATCCTTATGCATGATGTTTAATGTCTGGCCAAAATCTCAACAATTGTCTATATTTCATTATCTATTTTCTCTGGAACATTTTTACACATACACATATCCCCAATAATTTAACTTATTTCTTTGGAAGGTATATATGTATGCATGTGTGTGTGTTAAGAATCAGAAAAAGTTGAAAAGTACAATGCATATTTCTGAAATGTAAAAAAAAAAAAAAAGAATTTCAGCCATACACTGTAATTAATCATCTTCTAGATATCATTTAAATTTTGACCTTTGGTGATGACCTTGTTGCAGGTGACTGTGTAACTCAAGTGGCCCTCACAAGAACCCAACAGCTGCAGTTAGTGCCCACATCCTACAGATCAGGACGTTGATGTACCTAGGAATCCCTTTTCCTAAATCTCACAACCTGTGGGTGGCTGGGGTCTAATTAGAGCCTGAGTCATCAGACATCAGTACCCACACTCTCCCCTGTCCTCTGTTCCATTCACTGCTCCTGAAGAGTGTCCAAAATCTAGTTAGGGACAGAGCCATTGTCTCCATGGAGAGCTACAACACTGTACAACACAGAAAACCTCCCAGTGACTCAAGATTTAGGTACAGCACAGACACCCAGAGACAGCCCTACACATTGTTCTCTCACAGAAGGTCAACTGGCTGAGAACAACCTGTTTGAATGGTATTTGAGGCATTTTTGCAGAGACAGTTACACAGTTGGACACATTTGATGGAATCTGTGAAGTCAGATGTAGGTATTTTTGCACATTTATTGCTCATGTTTCTTTTATTATGATATGGAACTTTATTAATTGTCTTGGGAAAAGATACAATTTTAAATGTGGTCAATAAGCAGAGCTTGAGCCCAAACATTTTTTTTTTGAGGTGAGTATTCTTATGCAGTAGGATTGGAGGTCACATGTTCAAGCAAGGATCTGAAATTCTTACACATCAATGAGGAGAGAAGCAATTCCAAATATAATCTTGAGGGTTGTCAGGTCCAGGCGAAGAGCAATCTGGAGATTTTCAGTTTCAATGTTTTCCAAAAGGTGTCACTCTAAGGCAGTGGAGGGCAGGGAGAGAAGAAGAGATAGAAATGTCAGATAAGAGTAATTGGAAAAATAAGATTAGTGGTCTTCGTTTTTAACAGATGCTTTGGCTCAGAGCATCACTGAGAAGTGGCTGCTGCTGAGAAGAGAGGGTTCAAGTGTTTATCTTCACCTTCTGATCTCAGGGTGACTTTCTGAACCTGGAGTGGAGCAAGTCCAGTCCCGCTGATCCCATGGGACCAGTTCGCATTCTGGTGTTGCTCTAACCTGGTATACACGGATGTCACTGGCTCAGTGCTCTGGTGCAGACTGAGAACTACCATCCTTTCACCCTTAGAAGAGAATAAAGATAGCAAACCATGCTGGGTGCTAGTACAGGAGAGCTAGCATGTTTTGGGGCTATAAACTTTAAAATTTCCAAATCATTAACACAAAACTGATATAATTTAAGGGGGAAGGATTTCTTTTCAGCAAAATATTTGAAGATCAGCTCACTCTAAGCAACCTCTTTAAAGCGCAGGAAGCTGCCACGTGTCAGGGAATGACCTGCACAACTTGGAAAGGCATTCTTGGCAGATACCTGAGAGACAAGCTGGTTCTCAAATATTTAGTTAAACAACACACATGCGTGTGCAAGTTTAAACGACACATGTTAATGATTTAAGGTCTTTAACAGGTCTTTTTATTTTATTGTTTTAAGGCTCCATTGTTCACTTTAAAAGATCCAAGTTTCTCTGGACTTGTATGTACACACTAGAGTCTTTAGAAATCCACTTGATGCTTCATTATTCTTAGAGTGTGCAGAGTTATGAATTATTCAAACACCATCAAATAGCTTTGGTACCTTAGCATATATATATATTTGTATTTGTAGTTTTTACTAAGGGTCTGCACGGTCTCACTACATAGATTGGACTCATAGTGATCCACCTGTATTCAGCCTCCTAAAGAGCTAGGATTACAGGGGCACACCACCATACCCAACCTCAATTCTCTCAGTGCCCCTGGGGGCAAAGCCAGCATGGCAGGCCAGGCATTGATCCAGTGGCCCCTGCGTCTGCCTAAGCAGGCACTTTAATCTACTGAGCTATTTGACCAACCCCTCCTTAACCATTTTAAAAGAAGTTTCATGATCATAACATAAAATGACTAAAACAGTGAAAAAGTTACATAATTCAAGAGATGTTTTTTTTTTTTTAAATCGTTGAGCCAGATCAACATCTAGATTGAAGAATCTTCAATTGTTGCATGTTAGATATGTAACACCAAGTCAGTGTGATCTTATCAGTCTTACCTTTTCTAGAGAGAGGATCATAGTTCTCTCCTGGTCCAAATTTGAAGAGCTTTTATGAAATTATTTTAAATGGAACATAAGTCAGTATTCTGGAAGACTTTTGAGGTTGCTGTGAACCCTATTTTCACTGGAAGTAATGTTTTAGTAATTACCTTTTATCCTCAGGATATATTATTACCTGTTGAATTGCTAATAGATGTACTTCTTTTTTAAAAAGGCATATGCTGTGTTAAATGTTACCAAATGGTTTAGTATCCTGCCTGACTCCCTACTTTCTGGCTTAGAATCATTTTGAGTCTCTAAATAACATTTAATTAAACAACAGAACCACAGATGCTCACCTAATTCAGGTTGTCACCTCTTCTTCAACTCCTTTATTCCTCTTTACCTATGCGCTCAGCCTGAAGGCCTAGGACAGGATTGACTGCCATTGTAACTTTTTGCATCAGTGAGTACCTTTTTGCACCACTGGCGACTTTTAAAAAAACATTAGAACTACGATTAAGTAATTGTGTTTCATCCCAAGTTTCCTTGTCAAGTCAAATCTCTCCTGAGGTTAGATCTGTGTCCAGTATGTAGCAGAGTGCCTGGGACCTGGGAGGTGCCCAGTGAGGTAGTAGAATGAAGCAAGGAAAAGGTACACCTCCCCCCCACACACACAGCTCGCACACAGAGCACAAAGACTGCAAAGCAACATTAAAAGCTACTTGCTTCTGCTCCAGGGGAGAAGCTGGACATGTCTAGTATATTAATATAAAGGTGATGGGTTCCTGGGTACTCCTGGAAGCCGCTAGGGTGGCACTGAGCCTTGGTGCCCCCATCCTTTCAGGAGCTGTAATGAATGTCCTTGTTTCTATGGCAAAGAAAAAGATACTTGAGGAGAACCAAGAGTGTGAATCTTGTAAGGCTCTTGGTGAAGATGGTAAGGGTCCAGTGATGCATGAGGTAGCAAGTTGAGGCTTCATCCATCACGGCTCTAGGTGAGCCTGAGCAGAGTATTTCAGAACTGAGTCATCATATTTTCCTTTTATCCGTTGTAGGAGGGTTTATTGACTACTTACAGTCCTTCTGTGTCAACTGCTAAAGGGTCTTCCAATACAGATAGAAACATAGTACTTCCCATTGAGGGAATTATAATGCAGTTGTGGCAGCTAAGCACAGGCTTTGCTCACACGGGCATGACAGGCAGGTAGCATGAGTAGAGGCTGCGTGGCTCAGAACTGGCCTGCATCAAGTGCTTGCAGAGTACTTGGCAGAAAGGGCACTTTGCATAGATCATCTCACTCTGAGCGCACATCTATCCTGTGTGAGAGCTTTTATGTTAGAAGCTCTGTATGTTAGAAGCTGATAGCATGCATGGTTCCCAGGCTTAGCTGCATTTTGCAATGACCAGGGTAGATTTTTGTTCTTTTTACTTTGTTTTCCTGGGACAGAGTTTCACTGTGTGGCACATGCTGGGCTCAAATTCACATTGCTTCTCCTGCTCTTAACCTCCTAAGAGTTTGGATGAAAAACATATACTATCACCTCCAGCTCACCTGGGTCTTTAATGAAATATAGATACCTACCTTTTATCATTAAATATTTTTATCCACTTGGGAGGAATGTGATCAGGGTATCATGATTTTTAAAGCTTTCTTAAAGTGATTATAATGTACAGCAAAGTGTAAGCATTGGATTAAGTTGGAACTAAGGACACAGAGATCTTTTAGGTGGAAGGAACATTTGAGTGCTTTCTAAGCTCCAGACCTTCATTACTGTGCAAGAGGCAAGAGACCAGCTGTAGACAGAGCCTTGAAGCCTGGGCAGTTTCGGCAAGCAGAGAAAAAGAGTGTAGGGCTACACAGGTGTGTGTGTGTGTATGTGTGTACTGTTTGTGTATATATATGTGTGTGTGTGTATGTGCATGTGTGTGTGTGTAAGTGTCGTAAGTGATGCCAACTGCAAAATTTTGAATTCAGTAGCAAGCAAACATTAGATTAAATTTTGACTAGGGACCACATTAATAAGAGCTGATGTTTCTGTGACTCCAGGTCCTAGACATTGTTCTTACAGCTTCACACATGTTAACCCACTTAATCCTCACAAAACCTCAGTGAGTTCTGTTATTATCCACACTTCCCATGCAAGAAGCTTGCGGCTAAAATGTTTTAGAATTTACTCAGAGTTACACAACTGGTAAGTAGTGGTCTTGCTCCTAAATTGTGTTTCTAACCACTATTTTGTGTTATCTCTTGTACTATTTTCATATTTGGCAATCTCTGTGGTAAGAGCACCACATTCATGACTTCATGTCATGATACTTTAAGAAAGATTATAGGCATGCACCATAATGCCCAGTTAGAATTTTTTTTTTAGTAGAAGGAAGAGACAAATTAGTGACAACATAAATGACTGAGAAAATTCAGTCATTTATGGCTGTGTTAGCATAGTATAGGTTGGGAGAGTGGGCAAAGGTTCAGCATTTTATTTTTAATGAGGTGCACATGGATTAGGAGTTGACATTTGCTCTTCCTCAGAGTGAGGTGATGTGAAGACATCCAAATAGAAGCGATTAGCAGGTTTGTGTAAAATAGGTCAAATGACCAAAAGGAGACAGGAGAGCTCTCACACTGAGGTGAGAGTTGTGGTGATAGACCCCAGTCTATTTCCTGAGGATCTGTGTGGACAAGGAAAAGTGTTTCAGCCAGGGTCACATGGGAAGGATGCAGATATGTATTACAGGGAGATGAGAAACATTTAAAAGAACAAGGAAAATGGGGCTCTGGTATCATAGACCTTTGGGTTGTTATACAACATACTGAGTGAATCACAAACTGTGTGATTTATAAACAACTGAAATATATTTCTGAGTGTTCTGCTGGCTGGAAAGTGTAAGACCAAGGCACCAGCATGACCTGCTTCTGGAGAGGACTCTATTTCAGGTTCCAGACTGCTGATTCCATGCTTTGTGCTCACATGATGGAAGGAGAAACAGACTTTTGGACTTCTTTTTAAAGGCATGGATCTTATTCATGAAGTCTCTTCCCTCACAACTTAATCCCCTTTCAGACTGCCCACTTGTTAATACTAACATGATGGGGGCTTAGCCTTCAACACAGGGGTTTTGGGCAGGCCAAAGCATTCAGACCGTAGCTGTTTTGGTTTGTATTTGGATGTCCTCCCAAAGCCTCAAGCACTTGTAGGTGGAGCTTTTCGGAGGTGGCTGGATATAGGGTGTGTGAATATGGATTTAGGTTGTGTGTAACTAAAAGTAGTTCACTGATTGGTTTAACTTAGTTCTGGGTGTGGATAATGGGAAGGCATACCCTGGGTGTGGGTGGTGCCAGCCAATGGGCTTGTACTCTGAGTGGAGTAAAAGGGAAAGGAAGGCTTGCTGCTGGCTGCTTCCTGCCTGCCATGTGAGGGAGTATTTCTCCTCCATGGTGCCCTTCTGCTATGCCACCCTACCTTTGAGCCAGCTGACAGTAGACTGAAACCTCTATAAAATTCAGCTATAATAAAACTTTTCTCTTTTAATTTGGGGTATTGAATAGTTTGTCCCAATAAGAAAGTAAGACAATTACATTAAGAAAAGCTTCAGTTTTAGAACACTGGGAAGTAAGAAGAACCTGTGTTCTTTAAACAGTACTTCCAAAACACTATTTAATAACAAAGGGAGGATGCTGATGATACATTAGCTGTTGATAAAAATTGTATATTTAACTCAAAAAATTTGTGTGTTTATATGTATATATTTGTATATATATGTGTCAGTTGTATACATATAGATAGTAACATAGAAATTATAAAAAATGTTTATAATTTCCACATGATAAAATTTTAGAAGTCTTAACTAAATTTGGTGTTATTCTATCTTAACAAAAATTTTCACAGTTTTATATCAGCTTTCTGATCTAGTATAATAAGATCATTGTATTCTTATTAGAAAAACATTTTCTTGAACCAAGTTAGAAAATGAAATTCTTAGGGCTATAGAATAAGCACTTACCTGGCAAATGCAAGGGCCTAAGTTTCAATCCCTGTTTCTGCTGAAAAAAGAAAATGAAATTCTTAGGGGCTGCATCTTCCACTTAGTGTACACATACGTATGGCTAGCAACATGGCACCCCTGTTTAGTGAATGGTGGAGAAGTTGAAGCTGAGAGAGGAAGAAAATTGTATCAATAATATAGTTGTAAATGCTGCCATAGTTCTAAGCTGATGATCCCCAAAACACAAACTACATTTATATAGCCAGTTAAAACGTTACTTTAATGAAGCAACAGAGAACTTTGTAGGTGTGTTTATGTTATGCATGGTGCACATTGACATTTGTGAAGAGGGAATTACCAGTGATCTTCAAGAGTAGGTTTTCCATGGCATGGAAGGAATAACAAGTGATTTTCTCTTGATGAGAGGAGGCTGCTGACAGGAAGTAGAATTTGGTATAGAGCACTGATAAGAGGTTTTATGTTTGCTAGTCAGGATGGGTCAGGTTACGCTGAAAGTATAAATTGCTTGTCAATAGGATAGCACAGCAAATGTTGATATCTTGCTTATGTGACAGGGGTTGGTCTTGGGGTTTATTATCAGCACTTAAAAAAGCATAATCTGAAACATGGGCCAGTCATGATGGCCAGGAAAGAGAAAGGTTGGAGTTGAACATAATCATGTACTTCTCCCTGGAAATGACAGGAATTTTATTGGACAAAGCTATGTCCAACACAAAGGGAGAGGATGGTCCCGCCATGTATACATAATGAGGAGGAATTAAACGTGTGAGCCACCCTAAAAACTACCATACTGATGAAAATATTCTGTGATTTGTGTTGCTGTTGTGGATAGATGTAACCTAGGTCTTTGCACATGCTAGATGACTGCTCTACCATGGAGGTATGCCACCATTGCTTTTTGCTATTTAAAAAAAAATCATTTATTTATTTGTTCATTTATTTGGTACAGGATCTTGCAGCTTGGCCTGGTAGTAATGCTCTTATCTCAGCCACCCTAGCACCAGGAGTACAGGTGTGTACCACCACTCCCAGTTTTGGTGGCTAGTATGGTGCACCTAGAGTTCCAGGGCTGGTATGGCATGCAGTACTGGGGATCGAACCCAGGTCCTTGTGTTTGCCAGGCAGGTGCTTAGACCACAAGCTATCTTTCCAGCTCTCCTTCTTGCTTTTAATGCTCCTGTTGCTTCATTAAAGAATATGATTTGTAGAACTTGAAAACATTAAACATGGGAGGAAAAATAGGCATTGTCTAAGAAATTGGAACTCTGAGAGTTGTTAGTGTCCCCATGTTTAGCATGTTCAACACTTCCTGTCCAAGGACACAGGGATTGGAAGCCTTGGTCCACAACTCTGTACCAAAATTCTGCTTCTAGGGTGTTGATAATGCCAATACCACGTGATATGGACCTAAAGGCATGTCCATCAGGTAAAATGTCTTCTCAGTGTCCAGGTTTCTTTCTGTGGTTATTGCTGAAACAACTGTGTGTTGTGACTAAGTCTAAAATATAGTTCTTTAAAGTTGGGATACTGTAAGACTAGGTGGCATTTACCCCAAGCAGCGTGGTGGCAAGTGAACTGAGACCTGAAAGCCAGCTGCAAAGTTCAATGTCTGTTGACCACAAAGAGTTCACCTTCAGCTAATGAGAGAAATCTGCTGCAAATCTTTTGAAACTTCCCTCCCTTTTCTGAAATCTATAGTGTGTTTGACATAACAAGCAATTTGTGGCAGGAAGTGGGGTCAAAAGGGTACAGGCCATCCTATGTGGAGGGTCAGGCAGATTAACTGAGTAGGTCTGTAGAATGACCACAATACCTTTTGAACACTTTTCTTGCATTATACAAAATAGGGAAACAAAGAAAACTCAAAATTTTGACTTGGCTTCATTATGTATTGCTTTGTAGAGCTTCTAGGCATATTTATAATGTTGTATGAAATTATATAAGAAACTTATAAATTGTGATTGCTTTTTATATTTTCTGTATTTAAAAAATTAAAAATAGTACTATTCTATAGTTAAACAGATGTGTGTGTGTGTGTGTGTGTGTGTGTGCCTGTGTGTGTGTTTACCTTCATAGGTTTATCCTCTATTACTTGGTTTTTAAACTGTTTTTAGTTTCAGCTTTGATTTAAATTTCATCGTCATTAAATTTCCTCTTTTTATCAGCACAAAATAGAGGGTTTTCTGAATCTTAAAAGCATGTAATTTACTTTGGATATGAACTTAAATGCTTATTCTGAATAAATTCCACGTAAAACTGTAGCAGCAGTGCAGAAAGTTCTTATGAATTGGAACTTAACATGTCATTGACACATTCTGAGAGGTGTTCTGTTGGCTTTAGTGATGGACGAGCCTGTACTGCCAAGTTCAGCTGGAAGAGGCGGCTTGGAAACCAAAACATCAGCTCTGGACTCTAGAAACTGCCTGGAGCCATGATCTTTGAATCATCAGGCTAGATACAGCTTGTGCAGGGGATGGGATTTTATCAGTTTTCTCCATGGAAGTATATGGAACCAAACGATAAACAGCAGCCCTTTTTGTCATGTATTGGCTTTTAAAAGACCCCAGTGGCTTGAAGAGGGTAAGGCCTTGCCTTGGGGCTCCCAGGTTCAATTTTTTGGGATCTGGCTAAAATCCCCGTATACTTGATAGTCTGGCTTATTTCTATGGTGTATTAGCACTCTATAAAAGTTACATGTCATTTATTTCAAGTTTAGAACCCTCTCAAACTTCAGGAGCAAACCAAATGCGAACTTTTTGTGGCTGGAATTCTGTTTACCTTTGGCCAAATCTAGCTTCCTGAATGTGAGTCACGGAGGTGAGGTGAGAGGGGTGTCTGAGGCCCCGTGGACATCAAATAGCTTGGGCCAAACTTGGCTTCGGTTGGTTAAAACATGAATGAATCTGAAACACATTGATTAACTTCCTGTCAAAGTACTCTGGAGCCTACACACTAAAGTGTAGTGTGCCAGGAAAAATGTGTTTTGAGTGTTACCTTTCTCTAAGTGTGAGGAAGTTATCAGGGATTTCCTCTGCCAAACAAGGTTGAAACTGGGTCAACCCACTCAACCTCCACTTCTAGTAAATACATTAAGTAGTTTCTGTAAAGCTTATGGAGCAATCCAATTGAATGTGGATCTTGGAAAAGTTTGGACATTTTTTTTGTGTTTGAAACACTTATTTTTTAATCAGTGACAAAGAAAGAACTAGGCTCAAAGAACAGTTCCTACTTCAAGGATACCTATGATTGCTTTGTATTTGTCAGAACACAGGCTAGAAAAGAATGTCTTGTGCTTGAATAAAGGCGAAATCACACACAGAGCTCCACGTACCTTTCAGATAGAAGAGCTGATGAATGCATTGGAGAAGACCAGACAGGAG